>JAPKLY010007933.1:0-10495 GCA_026898435.1 Prunella vulgaris | reverse complement strand
CTTTATGTTTTTGGATGGTGAAAGAACATCTTTCGGCTATTATGAATTCAGTCTGTATCTACTGAATGATGGATCTTCTAGTGATGCTTATATGATAGACATATTTTTGCATACTAGTTTAAAGTCATTTTTTTGCCCAAAACCGTTTGAAAACTATTAGAGCTGTATTTTTGTTGCTATTTTTTTTAGTATATGGGTTCCTATTAGATAAGGACACGAGATGGATTATTCCCTGTTTCATTTCATTTAGAGTTGACAGTTCATGTTTTGATCATATTTGTTTGATTTCTCATAAGTCTGATGCACTTGATGTTTCAGACATCTATTTAGACAAGTTGAGAATCAAAATTACATGACTATCAAAGTTGAGGAAACTGATAGGAGACATGAAAGTCTATCTAAAACAATTCGGAGGAATTGTGTAATGAAAAGGGTTGTCTGACAAACTGACTATCCTTTATAGACATCATTGATTTGGTGTTGCCGAAAGAAGGTATAGAACATTGTTAGAAATGTTAAGATCCATGTAGGCACGAACTAAATTACATATCTTTTAGAAAGATACGTTACTTAAATTAGCTTATATGCTTAATCAAGTGTCTTCTAAGTATATTGATATAACTCCATATGATTTAGGACGGGTAGTAAAACCTATTTCTTGAGTACCCTTAAAATATCAGGATCTGCAACCTTCACACGTGATTTTTCATAAAAATGTGGAAAGTTGAATCCTAGTTGTTGAGAGTATATTTTCATAGGATGTTGTGAAAATTCTAAGAGATACGTGATCATAGGAGCTTCAGTGGGAGCATGACTTATAAGGAATCCCATAATACATATTATCTGGAATTAAATTTTCCTTACAAAGTTGGCATTGGAAATGCTAAACTATTTTTCAAGATTAACGAAACCAAAATCTATCTGATCCAAGTGGGAGAAGTTTTATCAGTTGATGATGTGGATCTTTGATAGATATTTGCTGGTGACGTTTGCCTGTTGAGGATTTGGTGACTCTTCAATTTGGTAGTGACGTTTGCCTGGAGGGTTTAGTTTCTTCAATTTGGTAACAAATCACACTCTTGAAAAAGTTTAAGGAATAAGTGCTCAAGAAGCATTATGACATAGAAGGACGAACCTTCTTTGTTTTCTCCAGAAATTAGAAGAAAGCGATAGAAGTTTATTTAAATCTATGAAGTCTAGACGAGTTTACAAACTTTTAGAGTTTCTACAGGGACAATAATTTTTGGGAATAACTAGACTCTCAAGATTATAAGTTATCAAATGACTCAATATGAGAGGTTTGAAGATCACTTGGTGGCTACAAAAGGATATATTCTACTGAAGGGTTAAATCTTTTCACCTATTGTGAGATTTGCCTCAATTCATCTACTTCTAGCTATAGTAGCTAGTATAGGATTATAATTGCTTCAAATTGACGTTAAGAATGTTCTTCTCAGTGGGAGGATTAGAAGATGAAATCTACGTAGTATTGTAAAAATTATTCTTCAAGAACAAGAGGATAAAGTTCATAAATAGATAAGTCGATTTATAGACTTTAGTAATCCTCGAAATCAGTGGTGTTTAGAGATTACAATCGATGCCTATCTCATTCAACTTTGTTTTAGAAAAACAAAGACTACTGTGTTAAAGTTAAACGTCCTAAGAATTGTTTTGTGATTCTATCTCTGATGTGGATGATGTAATGTAAGCCGGAAACAATAAAGAGTATTCCAAGATGAAGAGGGTGAGGCAGTGTAGATAATCAATGGTAAGATCCATGAGGAGTGTTCAAAGAAATTTTTGAAGTATATTTTAAAGATTTTGTTCAAGAAAGTCATGGAACATCTCAAGATGGACACCTGCAAACCACTGGATACTCGTATTGTAGAGGAAAGTATTTGAGTCAAGATATGTGTCCCAAGACTCAAGAAAGTTAGAAAAAATTATTCAAAGTTCTATACATAAATTAAGACATCTATTATGGCATTGGTCTATTTGACAAATATCTTTTTAATCTTGGGATAGTGTAGAGGATTTTTCAGATATCTAAAGAAAGTGACTGTTGATTATTTCTTTTATTATCGAGGAAACTAGATGACACTGACTAAGTATATAGACATAGATTGGAGTGTTGATTTAGTTGAAACGAAAATCAAATTCCAGTTAAGTCTTATTGCTCAACAATGGAGCAATCTCATAATGTGGCAAGCATTAAACTTGCACAGCACTGTTCGTATTGAATATTTAGCTATATGTCATGTGTTTTATACAGTATAATAAATATTATTTGGTTGGATAAATTCATATATTTTTGGAAGATACAACACCCCAGTGGGAGTTGTGCAGATTCATTGTGATGATTAGCAATCGTGGCTCACACAAGGAATGTCAAATATTTAGGAAAAACCAAATATATCAATGCAAAGTCCTATCTTTGGTAGTGATTCAGTCATTAAATTAAGTGATTCTAAGATACATTTCTAGTCGATTGATGGTTGCAAATCCTTTTGATCAAACTTATTACTAAGTGATATGTTCATAGAACATGTTAGAGTTTTTGAGTTTGCATAGGATTGAATGCAATTCGATTGGGATGTTGAAGGTGTTAACTGACAATTTAAATTGTAATTGTCAGTGTTTTACGAATTATATGTGATTCGATCATATATAATATGTATGTCGACAAGTTATGATTGGCTCTCTTACACGAGCAATCGCCTCTGAACTAGTGGGAGTTCAGAGATGAGATTATATCGATAAACATAATCGAGATAGATTTCAACCACGAATCTATCTGACTTGTTATGAAGCTAAATTTTACAGGTATCCTAAATGTAAATGATTGGATATCTGGGTTAAGTGTATGGAATGCATTTGACTTGTAAGTTTACACGATGTCAAGTTTACATAAGACATACTCTTTCTACCTTGGAAGTTATAGACATTGTGACATGTGTTCATTGAGGAATAACATGTGCTTATGACCCTTAAAAGGACATGAGAAAGATGGATCTCTGTTTTCTCATTATGTGTGAGTCCTAAAATAACGATTACCCTTATGACTTTCTCCTATATTTCTAAGACAACTTTAACATGTTATCAATAGCTATGAAGATAAGAGCTATACGGGACATGTCTAGGAAAGTAGCTACAGTGGGAGCCTGTAGATACTTAGTGAGAAAGGAAGAATATCTTTATTTAATACACTCTATTTTGATTCATTGACTAGTCAATCAAGTTATGTGTTTGATTATGAATACATTAGATTTCACGAAAAAGGTTGAGTATGCTCTATTTTGAGAGATTCAATAGAGATATTTCAACAAGTGTTAAATGATAAGAGTTCTAGGGTATAACGAGTTGCCTTAGTGTTCAAGTTGTTCTGATTGAGGTGCTATATACTCCCAACGGATGTATAGCATGGAAACTCGATGCAATCGTGGGTCACACGAGGTATTGTCTGAATAAGAATGTGATTTATGAAGGAAATGTGCTAGAGATCATTAGACTTCATATGTGAGTGGGAGATGTAAATAATATAAGAAATATTATTTATATATATAAATTATATATAAATCCACATAAGAAGTGTGGATAATGTTGGAAAGGAGTTAATGAGAAGTTATGGGAGTTAATGATAACTCCCGTATTCTCATTTTTATATATGAGCTTTAAGACGCATCAATTGGACTTAAGCCTTTGATAGGAAACATTCTGAGAATAGAATCACAGTATAAGAAAACTCCCTAAAATCAACTCCCGTATCAGAAATCAAACTCACAGTGTACATTAAACACATTCAATATTCTTGATGATGTCAATTCGTGGATAATTGTACACAAAGGATTCTGTGTACTGGACCCTGAGTAAGGAACAAGTGGATTCTGGGGAAAGGACAAACGAGGATACCAAACGGGTTCGTATTTACATCCGCAGCATTAATTACAGGTTAGTGATCCTGTTCGTGTTAGCCACGGGACTGGCACTCAATTCCAACATATGGTATCAGAGCCATTATGTTTGGTGTCCCGTTTTAATTAAAGGCATGCTCAATGTTTTCCTGGGTTGTTTTTTACTGCGGTAAAAAATTTGGAATTCTGAAAATACTGATGATGATCAATTTTTTCCGGAGATTATTGTTTTGGCATGCTATATATATTTATTGAATCGATGATATGTGATTAGTCCATGTATTTGAGGCCATGTATGCATGAATTTTTGTACTTCATTTTTTTATCCCGTACATATTGTCCTCTGTTTGGTCTTTTTTTTTCATTGATCGAAATTGAGTGTTTTTGGTATTAATGGATAGAGCGTGTGGCGAGGATTCCAGGGATATTTTTATTGCAATTTTTGGCCTAGTGGATTATTTACTATGTTTTTTCAAAGTTTAATTTTTTTTTAAATATGATCCATTTTTAAATTG
This sequence comes from Prunella vulgaris, assembly GCA_026898435.1. Taxonomy (NCBI): domain Eukaryota; kingdom Viridiplantae; phylum Streptophyta; class Magnoliopsida; order Lamiales; family Lamiaceae; genus Prunella; species Prunella vulgaris. The sequence continues at coordinate 6,069 of JAPKLY010007933.1, read as the reverse complement.
CAAAATACGAACCATTTCGGAAATTTTTCGTTGATTTTCTGAATGCTGGGTGATACTACGTATGATGAGGATCCCATACATATTTTTTGTGTAATTTTTGGATAAGAAAAGAGAGAGTTATGATTTTTTGAAGATTTTCGTGACTCGTTTTTAGATCTGAAATTACACCATTTTTAGATTTTCGTGACTCGTTTTTAGATTGTTCTTGGTATGGAATTAATCTATGTTTCATGAGAATTCCATCCATGTATCGTTTATAAATTTTCGTTGAATTTTGAGTGAGATACGAATTTTCAAACTTTTTTCGCGATCGGGGTCATTTTGAATATTTTCAGAATATTTTGGGCATGTTTTTAGAGAATTAGATAGTCTTCAGGGGCCCAAATGCAATTTACAAACTTGGATCCGACCCACTTAGAGGCGGGTCAGACCCGACCCGAACACCGGACGACAACTGCAGCGACGGCGGTTGCGCGTGCAGCCCACGCGCCGGCAGACCCACGTGCAACCCACGCATGCGAGCGCATGAGAGCGCGTAAAGGCGCGTGGCGGCGGCTGGCGGTGCGTCTGGCCATGTTTGAGCGTGTTCCGGCGCGTGCTGTCCTATTTCGTCTTGTTTTCGACCGTTTTCAGCTCGTTTCGTGTCCGTTCGGATGCATTTTCATGTGTTCCAATGTAATTTTTGAAGTGTGGCTTCATTTTAATGTTTTTATTTGCTTTAAGGACTTATGTGGAGACTTTTTTAGTTGACTTTATGTGTTAAGTGCTCCTAATAAATGTCTTTAATTCTCAAATCATATTTAATTGGTGTATGAAATTGTTCGATATGCTCCGGTTAATCCGGGAAAGTGGGAGCCAATGAAGTTAAACTTATTTTTCACTTGTGAATATACCTAATGCTAATTGAAAATTGTGTTCCATAAGCATTAAAATAGAGGAAATTCATGTGTTAAGGTTTAACTAACACTTTATTGTGTTTATTGTTATTTGGCTGCTCATTTTTCAGGGATGTAAGGGAGCGGAACAGTTTCTGATAGCGACACCAGGACCAGTGAAGAGGTCCTACACGATTTTATGAATGACAAAATGAAGCATACTCACAATTTAAGAGAACACTTCATTGAAGTGTTGGAACAGTTTAACCATTTGTTGGTTTTCATTCGCAACAAGAAACTTCCATTCGATGTTCTTGAACAAATTAAAAGCATTAATACCTGGGCTAGAACTCTTCCACCCTACTTGGAGGAAGACTTTTGGGAGGTATCGAAGTCTTCTGGAGAAGAGTCCGATGGACTAGACATTATGATGTCGTTGTCGTTTGCTACGAGAAAGAAAGATAGAACTCAGGCTCTTAGATCGGCATGCTTGAGGATGGGAAAGATTAGTTGTTCTGATTTTCTGAGATTAAAGAGTCACAGAAAAGATCAGATGAAGAATCCATTCTTGGATCCTCTAGCAAAGGCCATCTATAATACCAGAACTAGAGAGTTCAATTCTTCTAAATTTTTGGAAGTCGAATGACAAGTTAGATCGTGCTCTGCACGGATCTTCTTAAGTTGTATTTTGTATAAACTAAATTGATACTCATTGGAGTTCTTTGGTTTTTTCAGTGATAACAGCTTATAACTTGTTTTTCTATATAGTTGTGATTAAAGTGGTTGTTCAGTGCTATTTATTTTGTTTTAAATACTTGAACGTGAGTTTTATGTTTTAAAACTAGAATCGATTTTGAGATGCATGATGAGATCGAAGATTAGTAGTTCTAAGTTATTTTTTTAAATCGAATTATGTATCGATTTTTAGATGTCTTAGTTTGGCTCAGCATAAAACGTAATAAAACACTAACACAGTGAATCACTTTATAGTTTAAAGAAAATGTCATTGATAGAAAATTTAGTGTGTTTTGGACAAGACCGGACTATTAGTTGTGATCGACCTAGAAATGTCTGACCCGAGCTTTGGGATTGAGAATCAGAGAAATAGGGACCAGGAAGCTTATCTTGTGTGGAAAATGAAATACTTCCACAACACGAGATCTTTGCTTAGTTTAGTGATCACTATGTTAGACAACATTTGAGGGATATGTCTAATATAATCACTGAACTTAAACAAGCTGGTCACTATCTTTCTGATATACACTGAATTCAAGCTCTAGTCTGCTCACTATCAGATCATAGGAATCACCTCGAGATTGTTTTAACTTAATATGAGAGTATTAGAACTTTCGGTTAAGCAGCTTATCAGCTAAATCTAGAGGTTGAAAAGCTTGGAGAAGCTTAGCTTCCTTCTGGTATTTTTCTTTGTTAGTTCTAGTTTAACTGAAGCTTTGAGCTTTAAACAAAAATGGAACTAAAGAAAAGAAAGAAGGATAATTGATCAGATAGTGGGAGGAATGATGACAATACCTTAGACAATGCAATCAATATGAAAAGAAAGAAGAAGCGTGTTAAAATGAATAAGAAGGATATGAGCAAAATGACATACTACAACTGTTGTGAGCATGGTCGTTTTGCACGTGAATGTCCTAATGGGACAAGGCAGATCCATCTAATTCTATTTTATGATTAGTAGATGTCTCTAAATGTTGTTTTTAACTGAATCTCATCTTTAGTGGACTAAAGATTCAGAAACAACAAACCGAGACATTGGAGACAAGGGAGCCATTGTAAATTATTAATGGTTTTGAGTAGGATATAATGCTGGAGTCAAAGTCGAAGACTTGTGACTTGCAGAATTGACTCTGATAGGGTCATAATTTTTATTCTACAAGATGATCAAAGAGCTCCTTAAATCACGCTTTATCTTTTTCTGTTTTATTCATGATTGCTTGTTTTGAGATGCATTGTATACTTATTTTTAAAGTTGTGATTCGCATTAATGTTGAATTTTATAGTTCTGGACTTATAGTGGACGACTTTATGTTTTTGGATGGTGAAAGAACATCTTTCGGCTATTATGAATTCAGTCTGTATCTACTGAATGATGGATCTTCTAGTGATGCTTATATGATAGACATATTTTTGCATACTAGTTTAAAGTCATTTTTTTGCCCAAAACCGTTTGAAAACTATTAGAGCTGTATTTTTGTTGCTATTTTTTTTAGTATATGGGTTCCTATTAGATAAGGACACGAGATGGATTATTCCCTGTTTCATTTCATTTAGAGTTGACAGTTCATGTTTTGATCATATTTGTTTGATTTCTCATAAGTCTGATGCACTTGATGTTTCAGACATCTATTTAGACAAGTTGAGAATCAAAATTACATGACTATCAAAGTTGAGGAAACTGATAGGAGACATGAAAGTCTATCTAAAACAATTCGGAGGAATTGTGTAATGAAAAGGGTTGTCTGACAAACTGACTATCCTTTATAGACATCATTGATTTGGTGTTGCCGAAAGAAGGTATAGAACATTGTTAGAAATGTTAAGATCCATGTAGGCACGAACTAAATTACATATCTTTTAGAAAGATACGTTACTTAAATTAGCTTATATGCTTAATCAAGTGTCTTCTAAGTATATTGATATAACTCCATATGATTTAGGACGGGTAGTAAAACCTATTTCTTGAGTACCCTTAAAATATCAGGATCTGCAACCTTCACACGTGATTTTTCATAAAAATGTGGAAAGTTGAATCCTAGTTGTTGAGAGTATATTTTCATAGGATGTTGTGAAAATTCTAAGAGATACGTGATCATAGGAGCTTCAGTGGGAGCATGACTTATAAGGAATCCCATAATACATATTATCTGGAATTAAATTTTCCTTACAAAGTTGGCATTGGAAATGCTAAACTATTTTTCAAGATTAACGAAACCAAAATCTATCTGATCCAAGTGGGAGAAGTTTTATCAGTTGATGATGTGGATCTTTGATAGATATTTGCTGGTGACGTTTGCCTGTTGAGGATTTGGTGACTCTTCAATTTGGTAGTGACGTTTGCCTGGAGGGTTTAGTTTCTTCAATTTGGTAACAAATCACACTCTTGAAAAAGTTTAAGGAATAAGTGCTCAAGAAGCATTATGACATAGAAGGACGAACCTTCTTTGTTTTCTCCAGAAATTAGAAGAAAGCGATAGAAGTTTATTTAAATCTATGAAGTCTAGACGAGTTTACAAACTTTTAGAGTTTCTACAGGGACAATAATTTTTGGGAATAACTAGACTCTCAAGATTATAAGTTATCAAATGACTCAATATGAGAGGTTTGAAGATCACTTGGTGGCTACAAAAGGATATATTCTACTGAAGGGTTAAATCTTTTCACCTATTGTGAGATTTGCCTCAATTCATCTACTTCTAGCTATAGTAGCTAGTATAGGATTATAATTGCTTCAAATTGACGTTAAGAATGTTCTTCTCAGTGGGAGGATTAGAAGATGAAATCTACGTAGTATTGTAAAAATTATTCTTCAAGAACAAGAGGATAAAGTTCATAAATAGATAAGTCGATTTATAGACTTTAGTAATCCTCGAAATCAGTGGTGTTTAGAGATTACAATCGATGCCTATCTCATTCAACTTTGTTTTAGAAAAACAAAGACTACTGTGTTAAAGTTAAACGTCCTAAGAATTGTTTTGTGATTCTATCTCTGATGTGGATGATGTAATGTAAGCCGGAAACAATAAAGAGTATTCCAAGATGAAGAGGGTGAGGCAGTGTAGATAATCAATGGTAAGATCCATGAGGAGTGTTCAAAGAAATTTTTGAAGTATATTTTAAAGATTTTGTTCAAGAAAGTCATGGAACATCTCAAGATGGACACCTGCAAACCACTGGATACTCGTATTGTAGAGGAAAGTATTTGAGTCAAGATATGTGTCCCAAGACTCAAGAAAGTTAGAAAAAATTATTCAAAGTTCTATACATAAATTAAGACATCTATTATGGCATTGGTCTATTTGACAAATATCTTTTTAATCTTGGGATAGTGTAGAGGATTTTTCAGATATCTAAAGAAAGTGACTGTTGATTATTTCTTTTATTATCGAGGAAACTAGATGACACTGACTAAGTATATAGACATAGATTGGAGTGTTGATTTAGTTGAAACGAAAATCAAATTCCAGTTAAGTCTTATTGCTCAACAATGGAGCAATCTCATAATGTGGCAAGCATTAAACTTGCACAGCACTGTTCGTATTGAATATTTAGCTATATGTCATGTGTTTTATACAGTATAATAAATATTATTTGGTTGGATAAATTCATATATTTTTGGAAGATACAACACCCCAGTGGGAGTTGTGCAGATTCATTGTGATGATTAGCAATCGTGGCTCACACAAGGAATGTCAAATATTTAGGAAAAACCAAATATATCAATGCAAAGTCCTATCTTTGGTAGTGATTCAGTCATTAAATTAAGTGATTCTAAGATACATTTCTAGTCGATTGATGGTTGCAAATCCTTTTGATCAAACTTATTACTAAGTGATATGTTCATAGAACATGTTAGAGTTTTTGAGTTTGCATAGGATTGAATGCAATTCGATTGGGATGTTGAAGGTGTTAACTGACAATTTAAATTGTAATTGTCAGTGTTTTACGAATTATATGTGATTCGATCATATATAATATGTATGTCGACAAGTTATGATTGGCTCTCTTACACGAGCAATCGCCTCTGAACTAGTGGGAGTTCAGAGATGAGATTATATCGATAAACATAATCGAGATAGATTTCAACCACGAATCTATCTGACTTGTTATGAAGCTAAATTTTACAGGTATCCTAAATGTAAATGATTGGATATCTGGGTTAAGTGTATGGAATGCATTTGACTTGTAAGTTTACACGATGTCAAGTTTACATAAGACATACTCTTTCTACCTTGGAAGTTATAGACATTGTGACATGTGTTCATTGAGGAATAACATGTGCTTATGACCCTTAAAAGGACATGAGAAAGATGGATCTCTGTTTTCTCATTATGTGTGAGTCCTAAAATAACGATTACCCTTATGACTTTCTCCTATATTTCTAAGACAACTTTAACATGTTATCAATAGCTATGAAGATAAGAGCTATACGGGACATGTCTAGGAAAGTAGCTACAGT
>JAPKLY010007931.1:0-10496 GCA_026898435.1 Prunella vulgaris | reverse complement strand
CTAATGACACACTCTACAGTAGCTAATTGATACTAACACTTTATTTCTAGATAAATGACTAAGGAAGTTACAGTTGTAGAAGGAAAGTTTGCAGTTGTATGTTTGATCAACTTACAGCCAGACATGACCTTGCAGCTATAATGTTATTCCTACAGCTAGTTTCTGTTTTTCAGGAACTTGCAGCTGTAATGTTCAAGACTCTACAACTGACATGACCGTTTGAAGATTGAAGTACAATGTTAAAGTTTAATGAAGATTATCAAGACCCTTAAATCTCAAATCAGTGAAGCACTTATGCACTCACTAGAGAGTACTTAAGGAGGCATTTTTCATGAAGATTCTTGATGTTTAATGAAAACTAATTCAAAGTTAACTAGAATTCTGAGAAAAAGACAAATAGTACAACCAATACTATTTTGTGTGGAGGATGAGCATGATAGCTCCTTGAGAGTTAAAGGTTGATTTCACGTAATAAAATTTCTCGGGAGACCGAGTGTCGAACCACAGGGAGATTTGGAAGAAAAATATATAAACTAGTTGAGAGGTTTTAATAGAGTAACAAAATACTAGAGTTTCGGAATTCCACTTTAAGTGAAGATACTAGAGTTATTTTTGATTATCTTGATAACTCAATCGAAATCTAACAATCGCTAGTAAAATTACTGTCCAAATACAATAACCCATTTTAATTAATGAATTAATCAATTTAATTCAGTACAAGAGGGGGATGGAGAGAGTAAAAGATAGATAGAAATAATGAGATGAGATTGTGAAGTGCACCCTAGCGCATATATATACTACAACAGAGTTTGACAACTTCAATAATTTCATGTATTCAAACTAGTTACAATCTAATCTGTACGTATTTTTCCATGCATGCATGAATACTTTTCTCCTACATATGCTTTATTTTTAATTCGCTTCAATTGCAACTATGCGTCTCACAGCTTCTAAATATTTTTAATTGTAAGTTGTTCCATTTATAGACAATTAAATAAACACACTAAGATGTGGCCATCTTGACTCTAATTTAGTCAGCAGACATCATCTCATTAACTAATTAATGACCGTTATATTATAACTAATCTATGTTTCTGATCAGAGGGATTCACTCCTTGATTCTGCATCAAACTATGTTTCTGGTTGAATTTTGGAAGAACGGCTTGAATATAATGAAGAACGGTTGAAGATCTTCGCTGTGTTCTTCAAGGAAAATGTCAGATCGGAGGGATGGAGGCTCTTTGTCTTGGATCGAATGTTGTTTCTGGAGGGATTTGACGAAGAACGGCTCAAACTTCGAAGAACGTCTTCAAATTTGGTGAAGAACTCTTTGAATCTTTGAAGGACTTGATCATTTGATCTTCTTAGCTCGCAGGTTGCTCGTAGAGAGAATATTATTGTTGCTCGATCGTCTTCGCTTGATCTTCGATGATTTTGGACCTCTGAAATGCATAGTCTTGACCCCTATTTATTGGGTAAGGACTTGAAGATGTTCCTTATTCGTGCTGACACTTGGCGCGATCTGGTTGGCTGATGCCGATTTGATTGGCAGCATGTTCAAAGGAAAGGTCATGCAGCTAGCTCAACAAGGAAAGATAGTGCTTGAATAGACCATTTGAAAATGCTCAAGTCAATGCTCCTTGACACGAGCCTAAACTGTTTGGACTACTCTAAGATACGAGTATAAACTATCTATAATGTTACTCGACAAGAGCATAAACTGTTTGGACTACTCCCAGATACGAGTATAAATTATCAGTCAAATGCAAATCAAATCTCCTTGACACGAGACTAAACTTTTTATAGGTTGAAGGCTCCCTGATACGAGTATAAACTAACAATTAAATGCAAATCAAATCTCCTTGACACAAGATTAAACTGTTTACAAATGGAAGACTCCATGATACGAGTATAAATTATCAATCAAATGCAAATTAAATCTCCTTGACACGAAACTAAACTGTTTACATATAGAAGACTCTCCAATACGAATATAAACTATCAATCAAGTAAAAAATCAAATCTCCTAGACATGAGACTAAACTGTTTACAAATTAAAAACTATTAATTAAATCCAAATCAAATATCCTCGACAAGAGCCTAAACTGTTTGGACTACTCCCTGATACAAGTATAAACTATCTACATATCTCCTTGACACGAGATTAAACTATTTACAAGTCGAAGACTCCCCGATACGAGTATAAACTATCTAACAAATTAAATCTCCTTGACTCACGAGTTTAAACTGTATGTCACTCCTGACCCGCATGAGGATAAACTGTGTACGGCCCCTAAATCAAATCAAACTGAGATTTCTTTTGAACTATGTTATGGCTTGATCTTCTTTGTAGAGGTACATAGGCTACTTAGAAATCTCTAAATCCAGTCATGATTCAACTGTCTTGTTTAAGTTTGTAAGCTTAATGAGATATTGAAACAACAAATGCGACATGCAAAGTAAATGGCAACGAGAGATCATATTTGTTGATGAACCAGCAGATTTGATTATAATGAAGCAAGACAAAGTAAAATACAGATGGGTCCTATCAAGCTATACAAGTGGATCCTATACAAGCTATGCAAAAGGATTAATGTCATCCAATTTCTTCAAAGCGTCCTGAAGCTTCAACTAGGACTTCTTCAAGCTTTCTGCTATATCTCAATGATAAGAATGCTATTTGACAATTCTTATGTCTTAATCTTAGCACTCTGAAGAGAACATTATCGCTGCTTCAGCTTCACTTACAACTTATTCTTCCTATCGAGTTACCTCTCTCGCTGCCATCAACCGCCCATTGTCTACTCAAAATATTATCACCAGCTTCGTGCACCCTTAAACAATCACTCATATCGCTAGCACTTGCGTGCTTTTCGCCGCCAACATCTACTCTCGTGGCCAGAAGTTCACTTGTTTGCACGAAGCCATCGTAAGTTGCACTATGCTCAGACATGTCTCTTCATTGCAAAGTTGTTGTATGCTCAAGCCTTTCGCGATTAAGTCCCACAAATGCAAGCTCTTTGTCTCGCTACTCATATAGATGCAATCCTCCAGAGTTTAAGTTCAATTGAAGATTCAAATTTCGTGCTTCATTCACTTGAAGTCCATAAACGACCGTGAACAAAGCACGAGAAGACATTTGTAAGAAAATGAAATTTGCACCCTACTAAATAATAACACGTGTATAAATCAAATAAATATCAAAATGATAATTATTGGCATTTGTAAACAGATGAAATTTGCACCCTACTAAATAATGATACATGTATAAATCAAATAAATATCAAAATAATATTTATGGTACACAATACAATTTATTATTAAATTACGAGCCTCTCGACACTCGTATGCAGCAATAAATGCTTGATTTGACTTATTTATTCGAAATTATAAATATTTCGTATAAATAAAAAAGATGGAGGAGATCAATCAAGCTAAATTTGGTCGATTCATTAATGTTGCCAATCAAATTAGCATCAGCCAACCAGATCGCGCCATGTGTCAGCGCGAATAAGGAAGGTCATCAAGTTCATACCCTATAAATAGGGGTCAAGTCCATGCATTCCAACACATCAAAGATGAACGAACAAGCAGCAACAATCTTCTCGATGTAAGACAACGATCTAAGAAGATTCAAGCCGTCTTCAACAAATCTGAAGAAGTTCTTTGAAGATTCAAGCTGTTCTTCGCCATATCAAGCCGTTCTTCGTCAAAGTTAACCAGAAACAACTTTCTATTTCAAGATCAAGGGCCTATATTTCGCCGATTTGACATTTTTCTTGAAGAACACCTCGAATATCAACTAACGTTGTAACACCCAACTTAAATTAGTTCATTTTTTTTAGTTTAAGTTGAGCTTCAAACTTACTTGATTATGTTTAAATTGTAGTCCTTTAAGTTTTTTTTTAGGTTTTAAGTTTAAATTTCTAGTGTTAGATTAGAATGTTTAAAGTTGCTAAGTTGATTTTTAGTATTTAGGAAATCAAAGTTAGGCCTTGAATTTATTTTAGGACATTAATTTGAGATATTTGAAATTTATTTAGATATTAGAATTTGATTTATTTCTTTAGTTTTAGTTTATTTATTTATTTTTACTTTTATATAATACTTGTGGAACAAGTAGTATATTCCTTCCACTACTAGAGAAATTCGTAAGCTTCCAACAAATTAGAGAGATAAAAGTGGCAAGTTGAGTATTGGAATACCAAGTCTTATCTTTAGTATCTATTGTATCATGAGCAGTTACCGATCGAGGAGATATATATATATATATATATATATATATCATGGCATTACTATTTCTAAGAAAACCCTAAAAGTAGCCTCAAGAGAGATAGTTATATTTTCTTTTAATCAGCCGAGAGATACTATTAACAAAAGCAAACCAAATTTCTTTCATTCCTTTTGCCGAAAACCATAGAAAGAAGAGAGAGTTTTCATCATTTATTTTCTTCTATTCGAGGGATTACCAAGGATACACTAACAGCAGTTACCATTCCTTTTCTTACTGGAGATCAAAGGTAAACTCATTTCTTATCTTCTCTTTTCTTCGTGTTCGATCGTTCGGCCCGCCGTTTTCTTTCATTTCTTTTTCAAAATAAATTTCGGAAGACTGTGACAACCTTTTCGTTTCTTGTTCTTCAAAATTAAAAAAAGAAGTCTGCAACAATCGGTAGTTTTAAACGCTTAAAGGAAAACTCCTTTTAAATTTCCCAATTCACCACGTACAACCCTATTATCCATTTCTTATCTTTAATTTATTTCGAAAATATTGATTAAATGGTTAGCCTTGTTTCTTCATGGCCGACGTTCACACGCATCAGTCCTATTCTTTTTCTTTGTTATACCGAGTTAAGCCATGTATATATATATATATATATATATATATTAAACTCTTTATGTTTCTGCCAGTAAGGTTAAAAGGATAGAAGCTGGCCGTATATTGCACCGTAGCCAACAATTCAACATCTTACACGATCAAAGTTTTAAAAACAAAAGGTGGGGGATTCATGTGAACAAGTGGTAACTTTATGAGTTCAGTTTTTAAATTTATGTTATGATGTGTATGAGATTACATGCTAATGAATATTTGATACTTAGTCGAAAGTGGGCTTCGTATCTATATTATGAATGTTTTGGTACATAGTCAAAAGTGGGCTTGTATCCAAGTTATGAATGTTTCGGTACATAGTCGAAAGTGGGCTTTGTATTCGAATTACAAGAAGAGTGGTATGTTTATTTCTACATGTCCGTTTATTTAACTATTGAACTCGTGTTCCCCACTAAGTGATTTTAAATTACTTAACCCGTTCACTATTTTATTACAGATGTAGAGGAATGATCGTCGTGAAGCGAGGTGACCGGATGAGGGGAAGATTTAAAACAAGATAATTTTAGGGTTTTTATTGGATTCTATTTAGTATTTATGAATTTTTGCAACTTATGCATATTTATCATTTTCTTTAATTGGATTTATGAATTAGTAGTATAATAGGACTTGTATTGAGATAGCCACTGAGTGTTTGAAAATGCATGGTTATGTTTGAGATTATTTGACTTTGAGGTTTACTTATGGTTTATGGAAATGCAGTTTTTATTATCTTTATGATATGCATGGTGGAATGTAAATGGATTTGTGGTATGTAAACTGCCTAAGTATCCCATGAATATGTGTTGAGTGAGTTGCAAACTGATGTGAATGTTGCATGATGTAGAGGGGTTAAAAATGCAAAATTTGGTCCTTTAAGTTGTGGAAAGCATGAACTTTGGTTACTGCAGTAGGTTTAGTAAATTTTGTGGAAATTTTCATTAACAGTTTGATAATAATTTTATATAATCTAAAACTAGGATGACTTAGCTTTAAAACGCATCTAGTCTCGCTCAAATCGGATTACATATGATTGACATGTGATTTTTTTTATATAAATAGGTGTCAAAACTGTCCGTTTTTGCTAAAAACAATATATTTGGTAATTTTTCAGAATGAATTAAATTCTATAAAAAAATATCTACATGAAATATAGTGAGTCTAGGACCAGTATACAAATTTTCATAATTTTCGGAGTTGAATAGGTATCTCAAATAATTCGTTCATGTTCAAGGTGTGCAGTAGGAATTTATGCGGAAATTTACTTTAGTTAAGTTTCTTAAAATGTTGGTATATGTTTAGTGCAAGTGCCTTGGAATTGTAGTTGCTAAATTATTTATGTTCATGTCTGTATGATTATTTGCTAAGTTTAATATTTAAAGAACATGTTAATATTAATATAATACTTTTTAAATGGTTGTAATTAAGGGTATTATGTGTGAGTATTATAGTTTGTTTTATATGTAGTGTGTAGGTATGTAGTGCTTTGTAGCAATTGTTTATGCTTTATGCGCGTAAAAATGAAAGTGTCTTATGTCAGTGATGATGATGTGTGTTGGGTAGCAGTTTGTGTTTGGTGTGTTGTGTGACTGACATAAGTAATTTGTGTGAGTTTGAATATATATGATTTGTAAACATGTAATATTGTAGTAAGTTGCATATGGGTTGGTGTTTCATGTTGTTGGGTAAATATGTGTAATGTGGGTATTAAATTAATCTGCTTGTATCCTGTATTACTATATAGTGATACATATAAATACCATGTTGTAATAATTTGTGCTTAAATTATGGTAATGATAATACTAGAATGAAAATTTTAGCGTCTTCTTTTGTCGCGCCCTAAAATATTAGCTTCATATTAGAAGAGTCTTCCGTTGCATGCTAATTAGAACTTAGGAAAATTGGGGCGTGACAAACGTTCTTTGCCATCTTCGACTGTTCTTCACTAAATCCAGCCAGAAACATCATTCGATCAGAATTAAGGACACCCATCCCTCTGATCAGACGTTTACAGCCTAAGAACAACTTGAAGATCAACAAGAGTTCTTCGCCATCTTCAACTTCTCTTCTTCAAATCTTTCAGACACATCCTTCTATAAAAAATAAGGCGCTTCATCCCTCTGATCAGACGTTTTCAGTCGAAGATCAACTTGAAGACTTCAAGCGTTCATCGCCGTCTTCAAGTGTTTTTCATTAAATTCAACCACAAACACACTCCGATCAGATATCAAGGTTCAAGACCCCTGCGATCCAGTGTTTAAGCCCAAATCCAGACTTGAAGATTCAAAGATTATTCTTCAGCAAATTCAAAGACGTTCTTCACCAAAATCTTCAAAGACTTCGCTTGATCTAAAACAAGACAACTCGTCCTTGGACAAAACATTTTGAGTAAAAGTCCAGTCAAAGTCCAAGTCAAGTCAATCTTCAAAGACGAGAATTAGAGGATCATAGTTAGAGGGAGAACCCCTTCAATTCAAGAAAATAATTGTATATCATTTCTGTGTTAATAAAATTCATTTGCACAAGACTTGTTATCACAGACATCAATTTGAGATTACTGATAAATTATATAATAAGGATAGAGAGATGTCTTGGTTTATTTTTAGCATTTAGAGGATGAGATTGATGTGCCTTTTAATAATGGGCCAATACGTGATATGTTTTTTATTGATGAAGTGATTTTGAGTGAACCTAAATTCTCAAGTAATGAAGATTCATAAGATGAAGATGTAATTGACAGTGAGCAGTATATGGATGATGATGATAAGTCATATGAAAAGTATGTTGATCCTCATGTTGAGTTTAATCATTTTCAACATACTGGTACTAGTGAGAAAGATGAAGAAAAAATATGTGAGTGAGGAGGTTTATGTTAGGCTAGAGGGAGATAATGAGAAAATTGCTGATAGTAGTGATTAATTTGAGAGTATTCAGGGCTCCGATGAAGAGGATATGCCTAAATACCCCATATTTAATTAGAAAAATGCAGCTAGAATACCTGATTTGAAGATTGGACTTATCTTTACATAAAAAATATGAAGCTAAAGAAAGTCATTACCACTTATTGCATAAAGAAAGAATGTGTTTCAGAGTTAAGAAAAATGACAATAGAAGATTGCAAATTGTATACAAAAATAAGGGCTGTGAGTTGTTAGTGTGGGTATCACTAATACAGAATGACAATAGTTGACAGATCAAAGCATTCAATCCAGAGTATTCCCTCCGTCCTATAAGAACTTGCAGATTTCTTTTTGGGACGTCCCACAAGAACTTGCAGACCCAAAAAAGAAAATCTTTCATAAACTTCATCCTTACAATATCTACATATTCACACAAAGTGTCATTATTTTTTCACTTTTTGGGCCCACATTACACTCAATCCAACTAACTTCTTTACTTTTTACATAAAATTTTACCAAATTATCCCTTAAAACACTATTTTTTTTAGTTTATTCAACTTTTTTTTCTTAATATGCATGCTCCTCCCTCCTTCCAATTTGCTATGGGACGGAGGGAGTATATAAATTGATCATCTAATAAAATATGAGTATTTTTTAAGCATGATCTCATGTGTGTAATTTTTCTTATATAGGTTGTTGATTAGGGTCATAAATGCATCATTTTGCATCAATTTCTATATGGTTTTGATGAGTTTATGTTCATATTTGACCCTAATATGCTATGAATTGTGCTATTGACCCTTTGTTGGCAAGGAAGTGTGCTTTATATGTGAAAACGAGAAAAAACATGGAATTCCCAACTATAGGAGGTGAAATGATGGAATCCGAGCCCATGGGGAAGTAAAAAATACTCAATTGAAGACCCTAGCAAGCTTGGACGAGCCGTGGGATCGAGAACGAAAAAGTCAAAATCGGACGTCGCAACAACTCGTTGACCGAGCGTTGACAACACACTGTCTGAGCGCCCACCAACAGCTGATCGAGCGAAATTCACCTGGACGGGAAGATCCTTAGCTCTCGGGTGCCCGCCTGCCGCCGCTCGACCACCGCCATCCGAGCGCAGGTCCGGAATCTCACCATTTCAAGGGCATTTTCGTCCTTTTGCGCGATTGATGAATGACACTTTGGACCAAGCATGTTGGGCACTATAAATACTCAAGGATCAGATCTTTCATTAGCTTTTCATTACTTTAGATTATTAGAGAAGTTTAGAGAGAGAATTAGGTGGTTACCAATTAGATTAAGAGTTGATTTCTTACTTCTTTCTTCAATTACATTCAATATAGCCATTAGATCTTTAATCCGTTTTTTGTTTTGTAATCTCCATTCAATTTCCTACGTTTCTACGGTTCAGTTTATGTTTTGAGCTTTGGATCAAGACTTAGCATTTGGAGATTTGTAGCTTGTATTTCCATTCTTCTACATATGGTAAGTTTTCCTTTAATTCTCTTGTTTTAGTTCTTAATAATGATGTTTAGATTCTTAATTGTTGATTTACATTCCCAATTAGCCATGATCTAATCTCTTATTGCATGGTTGTATGAATACTATGTTGTAATTTGGTTTCTTATTAATCCTAAGCATGAATTAGTGATCTTGATGGATTAGTTCTCTTATTTGATGATTTGTATGAATGCTTGGTATGTTCAACTGGATAGTTTGAGTCTATATGAGTTAGAAACAAATGAGAATTGAGCTTATTCATAGAATCTCTTAGTTGAATGTTGTGCAAACCAAGTGTTTGATTAATTGCTTTTATGACCAATGAGAACTGCATTTAAGCATGGGTGTTGTTAGAGAGATCTAGAGACTTAATAGAGCCCTTTAGCTTGTGTTGTTAGAGAGATCTAGACACTAGTTAGAGTCATAGCTTGATTAATACACCAAGAGAACTTATTAATGTTAGGATGGATAGGACACTAGGTGAACCATAGTAGGAGTACTTCCATGCACACACATCACTCATTTGCTCATCTCTAAGAGGTGATAGTTAGATTTTACTTTGCTTTGTTGAAGTAGATAGAGACCAAGATCCTTTTTCTTGCTTTCCTAGCTATTAACCTTTGTAAACATTCAATGCTTGCTTGATATCGCATCGTTTCCCTGTGTTTGATAATTTTAACTTGGTCACCTTGCCACGTCTACAACTACCACGCGCACTTGTGTGAGACACGAAATTAGCAAACAATTGTGCAATCACTAAGGGTTATTAGTCCACTCATTGTAAAAGGAGGAGTGAATTACATCACTATGTTAAACTTTGGTGCTTACATGGGAAGTGTTGTTTCATCACAATGAACAACTAGCAAGGAGAAGGGAGATAACAATGAAAAAACAAGTTGGAGTGACAAGAGTTATGTGTAAATTGATGTTTCTTCATTTGGTTATAAATTGATGTGTATTGACATGTTCCTGACATAGACATTTAGAATATTGATGTGTATTTATATGGTTACAAATTCTGCATATTGATGTACTGATGTGTTCCTCACATAGGCATTTTGTGTACTGATGCCTAATCTTTTGTATTTTTTTCTAACACTGTTTAAGTTCACCATATACCTATATCAGAAATAAAAACAACTTCATTATATATAACATGAATTCTATACATTATAAAAGTGCATATCACAAGACAAGAAAAAAATTACACATTCATTCAAAAATAC
>JAPKLY010007928.1:0-10498 GCA_026898435.1 Prunella vulgaris | reverse complement strand
TTGGTTGATGTATGAAGTTGGAATGATTTAATTTCCTATGTTAAATATATTAAATTATATTGGATATATTTGAGATGGTATTATTTATGTTTTCCATGGATGTGTTGAACGAGTTATTTAAATGGAATGTATGATTTATTTGTTTAAATTTATTACTCTGATTTTAGTTTTAAAAAGGGTTTTTAAAAGAGAAGGAATTTTATTACAAGCTTAAGGGTTCACGTTCTAAAGAATGTTTTATTAAATTGTTTATTTAAAATCAAGACTTCCGCTCATTTGAAATGCTTAGAATTTTAGGGCGTGACACTCTTGTTGTCCTTCTCAGGCTCCTTTTCATTCCTGGGGTTGAGCCTGGATTTCTCTTCTTTACTGTCCAGATAGTATCTCTTATACTTTCCAAACCTCGAGTTCAGCTTCTCAAACTATCTTGCTAGAAGGCTCATCTCCTCTTTCAACCCAGTTTTGCTTTGAGACTTGCAGGGCTTGTTGGCCTTCTTGATCTTGGTTGGTTCAGCTTCAGAACTATTTGCCTTGAAGGCTACTCCTTTCTCAGATGAGGAAGGCTCTTCTGTGGCTCTTTTCCTATTGAGATCAAACTCGTAGGCTTTAAGTTCTGAGAACACTTGATGCATAGACATGTTAGATAGATCTTTGGTGTTTTGCATCATCACAGAGTAGACATCCCATCTTGGTGAGAGTCCCTTGAGAATTTTAAGAGCAACCTCCCTTTTGGTGTAATCCTTTCCAAGGGAGTTTATTTCATTTATGATGTCAGTGAACTTTTCATCAAGCTGATCAATGGTCTCATTCGATTCCATTGAGAATTGTTCATATTTTTGAACAGCCACTGACAATTTGTTTTCTTTTATTTTGTCAGTTCCCTCACACAGGAGAGCAAGGGTGTCCCATATCTCTTTTGTAATTGTACAGTGGACAACCCTTCCCATGACTGAGCCAGGGATGGTTGTGTACAATATATACATAGCAACAAAATTGAGATTGTGTCTCTTCTGATCATCAGCAGTGAAATCATCTTCATCCTTAGGCCACTCTTCTCTAGGATCATTTATTTGAGCTTGTGTGATCCTAGGATTAGCAGTCACAAAGACAAAGGGACCCCTGGTAATCACTCTCAGCATCTCATCATGTACACAAGCTAGGTGAGCCTTCATTCTGATCTTCCAGAAGTAATAACCTTCTACTGAGAACTGGGGCAGCTTGTGATGTGATAGGTGGTTGAGGGTGTTGGTTCCCATGTTGGAGTCTGAGCTTCCTACAACATTGGTGTTGACTGCTGGTGTGGTTGTGTTCCCTGTGTTTGTTGATCCTTCTGCTTGAGTAGACATTTAAAAAGATTTCTTCTAGAATGGTTAGTCAGATCAGTTCAAGTGACCACTAATGATAGATCAAGGCAGTGGTTCTTAGAACCCCTGCTCTGATACCACTTGTTGGTCCCAAATAAGCAAAGACAGGTGTATGGGGGGAATACACCTGTAAGTACAGTTTTTCAAAAGATCAGTTTACAGCCAACTTTCTTAAAAGCACAGGCTACTTATGAAAATATCAGTGGACTTGAAGGCCGCATGACAAGTAGCCTGAGTATTTTGATCAGTTTGAGTTGCGCAGCGGATTATTAATTAAACACTTGAAGTTATCAACTTACACAAAAGCACAAGAGACACAGGGAATTATAGTGGTTCGGAGTTCAACTCTCCTACATCCACTTTTCCTGATTTAACAGGAGAATTCCTTAACCACAGGAATTCCTTGTTTTAGAGTGCCAAGGTGCACTGATCAAGAATAACCTCTCTTGATCCCTAGGATTGTCACAGAGTTCGAGTCCTCTCTGATTTTAGACTGAGATACTCCGCAGCTTACTTTCTTCCAACTCACAGCCTTGAACCTATCACAGTTTAAGGGCTTGAGTTTTCCAACTAAGGTTGAGATAACCATTTACAATGAAGAGAAATATCTTGATAGGGTTATCTCAGTAGGCTTCTATGATATTACAGTGTAAGCCTAAATACAGGATTGAATTCTAAACAGTGTAAGCACTTGGGAAACTAGAATGATTTCGAGTGCTTGAGTGTATGAGTTTTTCAGTTTATCAGTTGAGCTTGTTAGTTTCTGATTAGGGTCATAATTGCATATTTTTGCATCCATTTCTACATGATTTTGATGTGCTTATGTTTATATTTGACCATAAAATGCTATACTTTGTGTATTTAACCCATTTTGGCTAGAAAGTTGTGTTTTGTAGTGAAAACGAGCAAAAATTGGCAAGAGACGAGCAAGTTCATAAAAGTCCAGAAATTGTGAGTTGATCCAATGGAGGCAAATGATATACCATGTCGAAGAGTTCGAAGAGAGGGTCACAACGGAAATAGAATCGAGTCAATCGGAGCTCTAGAACTCAAGATATGAAGAAAATGAGAAAGTCAAGGATCGATCGGACAAGTCGAGGCCGAGCTCGAGCGCAGCCAGGCCAGACTCGTGTGACAATGAGCTTGCACTCGTGCGACACACCTCTGGTTCGGGTGATGAAGGCTCGCACGAGTGCTCACATGAGGCTGCACTCGTGCGAGGTGGCTCTGGTTCGAGCGAGATCAAGCCACATGAGTGCTCACACGAGCCAGACTCGTGTGGTCATATGCATGGGCACGTGCGACGGTTCGGATGGTCCCAATTTCGAGGGCAGTTTCGTCTTTTCGCACGTTTAATGAAGGGCATTTTGGACCAAGCATTGTGAGCACTATAAATACTTCAAGGAATAGATTCTCAAGGATAATCCAAGTCACATTAGTTCATAATCATAGTGAGATTCTTAGATTAGAGAGAGAGGTAGTTACTTGTGGGTTTCTTAAGATTTCTTCTCACAAAATCTTAGATAACTTTTGATCTACCGCTTTGATCGTTGATCCGTTAATTCCTACATTCTCGTCTGGTCTAAGGCTACATTCTCACTGATTGAATTTCAATTTCCATTATCGGATTGCTAGTTAGCATTTTAGAGGTAAATTGTATCTTTCCAATTTTCATTGTAATAGGTAATTCTCTTTACATTTCTTGCTTAATGATGATTGATCTTATCTTAATTGTTCTCATGTTTACTAAATTAGCCATGAGCTAATTCCTTAATGTTTTAGTGTATGATTCCTATGGAGTAGTGTAGTGATATGTTGATCTTTTGAATGCTTTGAGTTGTTGTATGATCAATTCTCTACATTGATGGATTGTATGAATGCTTGCATGTGTAGATGATAATTAGGGCCATTAGGGAGTTAGTCTCTTGCGAAAGTAGAGCTATTTTCCTAAACTTTCTTGTATTAAGGCCAATGCATATCAAGTGTTTGATAAAATTCCTAAGATAGTGAGAATTATCTTTAGTGAATTAGATGAACAATTAGAGGCTTTGATATGTTATTAGGGAAACCTTTTGCATGTTGGAGTGGCTTGCCATTGTTTGTACACAATCTCATTGCATGATAAAATGATGCTTAACTACATGAAACATAGGATAGTACACTAGCACATATCTCTCACATTTGCTCACTTTGCAACTTAAGGTGATAGGTAGTTTACTTCTTTGATGCATTAGTAGACGATAGATACCTTTCCCCTTTATTGCTTTGTTAGCTAGCCAATTGAAACAATGAATTTTCCTTACAAGTCCCCGTCTCCTTTGGGTTTGATATATATTAAAACTTGGTCAAGCTTACCACTCTCATAGCGATCACGTACACTTATGTGAGGACTCATTTACACCGAACAAGTTTATGGCGCCGTTGCTGGGGAGACGGCTAGATTGTTTGGTTATTTATTGTTTCTTTTATTTTTGATTGATTACTATTGTGAGAATTTGATACTCATTTTCTTGTTGGTATATGCACACGAGAAGTCAAGGGGGAGATTTATTACCCTTTGATTTAGATCTTGAAACGAGCCTACGAAGAAGAAGAAGAGAAGCTAGATTGAATCGAGAGAACATGGAGAATCAAATGAATGAAGCTCGAGATGAGATTAGAGAAGAGGAACCATTAAGAGGACAAGTGCATCAAGGTGAGGAACACTTGGCTCAAAGGGAGGTTCCACAACCACAACCTATACGCCGTCAATATCAACCTTATCCACCACCAAATCAACCATATTACCCACCACCTCAATATCCTAACTACCCAAATTACCCAATAAACCAACCATACTATCCACCACCACCACCACCACATAACTAACCTTACTATCCATACCCACCACAACCTCAACACCAAAGACCACAAATCGTGAACCCACTGCAAAATAATGAACTATTACTTCGAGACTACTTTGAGCCAAGAGTTAATGAGCATTATGATGGAATAGAGAGACCACCGATAGATGCCGAGAAGTTTGAGCATAATATTAATCTGTTGAGGTTGTTAAAGCAGTCTCCTTTCGAAGGATCAAGTGATTGAGAAGATCCCAATGCTCATCTCAATAACTGCATGGAGTTACGTGACACGATCAAATACAAAGGGATGTCGGATAATGAAAAGAAGCTCTGTTTCTTTAATTTTACCTTGACTGGGAGAGCTAAGATATTGATCCGATCTATGAATCCGAAAGCAGCCACATGGGAGGAGTTGAGTTCCCAATTTCTCAAGAAATTTTACCCTCCATAAAAAATATTGAAGGCGAGGGAAGAGATAAAGACCTTTCGACAAAAGGCGAGAGAAACAATATCTAGTGCTTGGGAGAGGTACCAAACCTTGTTGTTGGCTTGTCCTCAACATGGTTTGAAGGATGAAGATATACTTTTGACATTCACAATTGGATTGCATGAAGGAGATAAGAATTACTTGAATTCTTATGTCGGAGGCTCGGTTTGGACTAAGACCGTTTGTCAAGTGAACGAGATCATCGAGAACATAGCTGCAAATGATGCTTTTCAAAGAGATTCTAATAGTGGAACGGGTGATCGAGTTGCACTTCTCGAGGAAAGATTGATAAATGTGTGTATTTTGGTCTATGGAGGCCAAAACCGAAACCAAGCTCTAGCTCCTATGCAAGTGAATGTTATCGAGAGTATCCCTCCTCCTACTACCGCTACTCAAGAAGAAGTGAGTTACATGGGTCATCCTCAATACAACAATTCTTTCCAAAATAATCAAAGGTAATATGTTGCTCCACCTTTTAGACAACAAGGAGGTCCGCATCCAAATCAAAGTAACCCTCCTTACAACCCGAATATGAGGCATGAGAATTTTTCATATTCTAATCCTAAGGGGGCAATTCAATTGCCACCCGGGATTGATCCGGGGTCTAAGCCACCTAATAATGAAGGAAAAGGGAGCATGGAGGATACTTTGACATTGATTTTGAAGAAGTTGGACAATTTTGAAGTGGAGTTTAGAAAGATGAATAGTGAAATAAACAAGAGAGTTGATGACTTGTATACTTCACAAGCAAGTCAAATCATGAGCTTGGAATATCAACTCGGACAAATTGCTTCGTCTTTGAGTCCACAAATCAACAAGGGTAAGTTTCCTTCAACTACCGAAACTAATCCAAGAGAGCATATTAATGCTATTTCTACTTGTAATGAGTTGAAGAGTGAGGTGTTGAAAAGAAATGCTATGGAGAATTTTCATTTTGAATTGGTGGAGGAAGTTAAATGTTTTAAGGGGAAAGAATATTTTGTGAAGGGTGATGAGAGAGTAATTGGGGTAGTTAAGAGAATGGAGAAAATGGATAGGAAAGTTGAAGGGGTAGAAGACCTAGGGGGTGAGGAAAGAAAGGTGGAAGAAGGGAAAGTGGAAAGAGATGTGAAGGTGGAAATTTCGAAAGGAGTGAAAGATAAGCTCGATGATATATTTAAGAAGTTCTTTGAGATTTTCACAAAGCTATATTCAAAGATGCCTTTTCTAGAAGCTATTGAGGAATTGCCAAATTATACAAGGTTTTTGAGGGATGTTATGGCAAGGATGATGAAATCCAATCAACTGGAAATGGTCAAGCTTACTCATGGGAGTAGTGAGTTGATACGAAAACATCGACCTAAAAAGCTTAGAGATCCGGGGAGTTTCATTTTGAGCTGTCACATCAAAGGAAGTAAGAAGATGAAGGCCTTGTGTGATTTAGGTGCAAGTGTGAATATGATGCCACTCTCTATTGCTAAAAAGTTGGGCTTACATGAGTTGAGGCAAACAACAATAAATGTGCAATTGGTCGATGTTTCTAAAGTGAAGCCTAGAGGGGTGATAGAAGATGTGGTTGTTCATGTGGGGAAGTTCATTTATCCCGTTGATTTTGTTGTGCTTGATATTGAGGAAGATGTTCGAAATCCTATCATTTTTGGGAGACCTTTTCTTGCTATGTTGGATGCCTTGATTAATATCAAGCGAGGAGAGGTTACTGTTGGAATGAATGGTGAAAAAGTTACTTTTTCAATCCATGATAATTCCGAGAGTTCCCCAAACAAGATTGAAGGAGAATTGAACAAAGTAATACTAGATGGGATGGAAAGTGATGAAAAGGTAAAAGATAACATTCTTGATCTTAAGAGTGAACTTTGTGTTGATGATCTTTTTGAAAAGAGAAAAATGGTGAATGAAGATAAGATGGTAACACAAGTGGTGAAGAAGGGATGTTTTTGGAGAAGGAAATTGAGTGATGTAAGTCACTCAACCCTTATAGATTTTGATGTCACTTGAGCTTTATAGCGTCAGGCTAGGGGACGTTAAATCCAAGCGCTAGGTGGGAGGCAACCCACCCTTATATCCTTTTTAGTATCCTTGATTTTATTTTGTTGTGATTGGTTTTGCCTTTTGATTTTAGGGGTAGAAGCATGAATGCCATTTTTAGCTCATGATTTTGTGTTTTGATTGCTCTTTGTGGATTTTGAGCTGTTATGTGCAAGAATAGATTTGAGGAGCATATTTTGCTTAAGGTTTTGAGATATTCTTGGTTTAGGAGTTGATATGGAGTGTGCTTGGTTTATTGAGCTTGAGTTTCTTGATTAATCACTCTTTCCAAACTTTATTAGGATTCTTGATCCGAAAAAGTTTGGGGGGGTGTGTTTCGTGATTAATTTTTTGATTAATTGCTCATTTTCATGATTAATTTGATGATGTTCAATGACCATTAATGTTTTATGAGTTTTAAGTTGTGTTGTGTAGGAAAATGGAAGAAAATGGCGTGAAAAAGGTGTAAAGAGATGAAAATTTGAAGTGTTGCAAAAAGGCTCGGATTCATGCACCCACAGGCCAAGGTTCGTGTGACCATAGGCACGCATTCGTGAGGTGGCTCGCTGGTTCGGGCGACAATGATGCACACGAGTGCTCGCACGAGTCCGGTTCGTGTGGCCATAGACACCGACTCGTGTGACGGCTTACAAATTCAATTTTGATCACGTTTTGGTCCAACTTTGACCACACTTCCCTAGGTTTGTCCACTCACTCTTTGACCTCATTTCCCACTTATTCCACACACAAACACACACTTCTCTCTTCACTCTTGCACTCCATACTCTCTAGAAAACAAGAAGAAGAAAGTTGGAGAAAATTTCCATATCTCAATCTCTATCTTAATATGATCTACCGCTTTGATCGTTGAAGAAAGTTGATCTACCGCTTTGATTGTTGATCCGTTAATTCCTGCATTCTCGTCTGGTCTAAGGCTACATTCTCACCGATTGAATTTCAATTTCCATTGTCGGATTGCTAGTTAGCATTTTAGAGGTAAATTGTATATTTCCAATTTTCATTGTAATAGGTAATTCTCTTTACATTTCTTGCTTAATGATGATTGATCTTAGCTTAATTGTTCTCATGTTTACTCAATTAGCCATGAGCTAATTCCTTAATGTTTTAGTGTATGATTCCTATAGAGTAGTGTAGTGATATGTTGATCTTTTGAATGCTTTGAGTTGTTGTACGATCAATTCTCTACATTGATGGATTGTATGAATGCTTGCATGTGTAGATGATAATTAGGGCCATTAGGGAGTTAGTCTCTTGCGAAAGTAGAGCTATTTTCCTAAACTTTCTTGTATTAAGGCCAATGTATATCAAGTGTTTGATAAAATTCCTAAGATAGTGAGAATTATCTTTAGTGAATTAGATGAACAATTAGAGGCTTTGATATGTTATTAGGGAAACCTTTTGCATGTTGGAGTGGCTTGCCATTGTTTGTACACAATCTCATTGCATGATAAAGTGATGCTTAACTACAAGAAATATAGGATAGTACACTAGCACATATCTCTCACATTTGCTCACTTTGCAACCCAAGGTGATAGGTAGTTTACTTCTTTGACGCATTAGTAAACGATAGATACCTTTCCCCTTTATTACTTTGTTAGCTAGCCAATTGAAACAACAAATGTTCCTTACAAGTCCCCGTCTCCTTTGGGTTCGATATATATTAAAACTTGGTCAAGCTTACCACGCTCATAGCGAACACGTACACTTGCGTGAGGACTCATTTACACCGAACAGTTTCCCTAACTTGGCTTCTTCTTCAGTTCTTGTATTTATAGACTTAAATTTGAAGGACTATCCGTTGGAGAGATAGTTTCAAATTTAAGCTATTTTGGTGTACGAACGTTCTTTAATATTTTCTCAGATTTTGGATGGTCAAATCTGTGAAAATGTAGTAGTCCTACGTTCAAAAGATCTTCTTCAGATTTTGGGTGGTCAACTCTCAAGCATTAATGGTTGATAGCTCATTAAATGCCTGCTTAGAGTTAATGCAGCATCCTTTGAAAACTGTGCCATCCTAGGTACTTGGTTGCTTCTGAACTTGGACCTGACAGGTCAGTCTTTGTGTCAGATCCGTACATAGGTGGCAGCTTCTCATTGGTTTGTCTTAATTGTTCCTCAGTCCAGTCTTAACGGTTGCATTGAAGTCCTATGTCTTTTAATCAGGTGACTTGGAACATTCTCTTTGCTGCATTTAACACTTCATTTATGTGTTGGACTGATTTCTTATTAAATATTGAAGGCATTTAATTCCTCAGGTTCCTTGTCTTCCGGGGAGTCCTTTCAGGCCATTTGGACTTGGTCTTCTGAGGTGCATTCTTCAGTCAGTGTGTGTATCTACTAAACCTTCATCAGACTAGTCTAAGATACCTCAGGCTAGTTCTAAATACATCAGACCAGTTTTTCAACAAAGTGGTCTGTTACTTTTAAACTTATTTTCTAAGTTTTTATCATAGCCTCTCAACACTTTGGTATATTATCTCTAAGTCTTAGTGATACATCAATTACATCAGGGGAGTCTTTGGGATTTTATCAAAACATTTTACAAGTTATTTCCCAACACCCTCTCACTTCTGAGGTCTAACCTTTGGTAAGTTGACCCATCTATGTTCAGAGTACAACGAAGAAAAGAAACCCCTGTCACTATCATTCAAACTTATAACATAGGTGCACATATCCATCTGAATCAGGATGAGGGAATAAAATTGTACTTTCCACCAATGGGAGAGTGCCACGTATAGTACTATTAGTACTACCTTTGTGCCGCATTACTTTAGCTAATTGCAGAGGATCACAGGTAATGATTCACAATACTAATCTTATTTAATTTGTTTGCTGGATGAGTATTTTTTGACTCTATCAGTTGGCGCCGTCTGTGGGAATATGTTTATAAGTTGAGGTGTGAGTTTTATGTTCCGTATATGTCTATAAGTGATAAAATACCTTTTAAACAAGATGATCTTGTCTCTTAATACCCGCTTTCTTATGATCTGCACCGGGAATAGATCAGAGAGTGTAATAATAATGTTTTTAATCCCTATTTTTAATAGTTGGAAGAAATTTGAATTTTGAAAAGTTATGATGAGAATCCTGTCAAAATAGCTGTTGCAAAATAAGAAATCGTCCTTACCATTTTAGGGTATAAAAACAATTTTCTCAAAAATGGGTCCTTTGTCGCTTGTGTTTACGTACATTATGCTGTTATTTTTATTTTTATATAGGTAACTGATGGGATCGAGGAAGACAGAGATGGTCGATCCTGACCCCCGAGATTTGGGGGACAGAGTTTGAAGCTGTGGCCAATACTCCGGCCAGTGCTAATATGTCAATATTTACAACTCAGTGCACTCCGGCTATGATAGTGAATGAGCAACTAGGCAGTTCCAATACGATCACTTTAACAGCGGACAGTCTTAAGGCCTTGATCCAGTCAGCTGTGGATCAGGCCCTGGGGAATCGAATGGCAGAGGTTACAGGGCACAGAGAATCCCCTGCTTTGAACACTGAAACTCCCCTAGATAAGGGGAGGAGAGAAAATTTGGCCACGGGCATCTTCGAGGCTGGGCTGCCGATCGAGCCCCCGGCTAAGACCCAAAGTGGATTCGAAACGAGGGCCTGGAACATGCCCAACACATTACCTCATCCAATGGGAGACATCCAGCAGGATGGGAATGTGCAAACCAGAATTGGTAGAACAGTGGTTGGGGGAACTACTGCGAGAGATGACCGGCCAGAAAACAGAGCCAGTATGGGAGGGAATA
>JAPKLY010007927.1:0-10498 GCA_026898435.1 Prunella vulgaris | reverse complement strand
TATGAGTACAAGAGAGAAAAATAACAACGATCCTACACGCGATTACACTAGCAGATAAGCTGCACTTTTTCCTCTGTACACAAACACACCCATTATACTTTATTATTCATTTGTAAGACTTTGTAGAAGTCGATTAGTTAGTTGCAAGGTTGTTTGCACTAACAAGAGTTGTAAGAGAGATTTCTCTTGAAAGTTGTAAGGGAGTAAGTAAGTGAGTAAGAGAGCCCCTCAACTCCAAGTTGGATTGAGGAGAGTGGATGTAGGATAGTTGGTCCGAACCACTATAAATCTTGTGTTTTTATTTGCCTTATTTTATTACTCCAACTTGCTGCACTAAAGAATAAAAGGTTTTCATTAAAAGGATTTAATTTTAAAACGTTTCCGCACACAAAATCACTGCGCACTCAGCTGATTGTAAAGTCAGCTGTTTTCAAAATAAGAAGACTCAAAGTCTTCTTTAGGGACCAACAATGCGCTTCGAAAAAATGACACTTGGGATCTCGTTCCATGCTCTCCTGATGCAAATATTGTGGGTTCACAGTGGGTATTCCGCACAAAGTTCCGTGCCGATGGCTCAATTGAACGCTACAAAGCCAGTCTCGTAGCCCAGGGCTTCACTCAGATTCCTGGATTGGATTTCCATCACACATTCAGTCCCGTTGTAAAATCGGCCACTGTTCGAGTGATTCTGGCCCTCTCAGTTCACCACGGGTGGTCCCTACATCAGTTCGACGTTAAAAACACCTTTCTCAACGATATTCTTGAGAAACCAGTTCTTATGGCCCAGCCCCCTGGCTTTGTGGACCCTCGCTTTTCTGATCATGTCTGTCGCCTAAAGAGAGCTCTCTATGGCTTGCGTCAGGCACCTCTTGCCTGGTTTCATAACTTCAGTGCTTATTTAGCCTCAGTTTTCTATAGAGTCGCTCCGATTCCTCCCTATTCTTCTTTCACAGAGGTACCTCGGTTATATACTTATTATTGTATGTGGATGATATAGTTTTCACAGGGAATGATTCTTCTGCTCTTCGGAGGTTCATTGATTGCACTCATCAGGAGTTTGCTATAAAGGATTTGGGAAAGCTGAATTACTTCTTGGGCTTGTAGGTTTCATATACATCAGATGGCTTGTTTGTCGGACAAGCCAAGTATGCCCACGACATATTGGAACGAGCTCAACTTCTCGATTCCAAACCTATACACACTCCCTTAGCTGCGGGCGACACACACGTCATCGACGGGAATCCATTCCATGATCCCACCTTGTACCACTCCCTTGTTGGTGATCTTTAGTATCTCACCATCACCAGATCGGATCTCTCCTTCTCGGTCAATCTTGTTAGCCACTTTCTCCAATCACAGACATAGGCAAATTTTCTTGCGATAAAGAGGATTCTTCGGTACGTTAAAGGCACCTTACACTATGGCTTATCATTTGCTCGCCGATCTGAACACTCTATCACTGGTTACTCTGATGTCGACTGGGCACGTTGCATTGATACACGTCGCTCAACCTATGGATACTCAATCTTCTTGGGGGGTAATCTTGTCTCTTGGAGTGCTAAGAAACAACCAACGGTAGCTCGATCTTGTTGTGAATCCGAATATCGGGCGATGGCAAATACTGCAGCCGAATTACTTTGGCTTACAAATCTACTTGGAGAACTCAAAGCCTTGCCCCGATCCTGACCTAGGTTGCTGTGTGATAACAAGAGTGCTATTTTCTAGAGTCAAAATCCAGTTGCACATAAGCGTGCCAAGCACATCGATCTAGACTACCATTTTGTTCGGGAATTGGTCTCTTCTGGGAAGATATCGACCCATTTTATTCCTTCACATCTGCAGTTAGCTGATATCTTCACGAAGGCACTACCTCGTCCTGCCTTCGAGTTCCTTCGATCCAAGCTTTGCATTGGCTTGAACCCCACGCAACGCTTGCGGGGGGTATTGGTGATAATAATGGATAATATGTTTTGATTGTACATATTTTAGTAAATTTATTTTGTTGACCAATTAGGCATGTAATTAGTCCTTATTTCTCTCCTCTAATTATGGAGAGTAGTTGTACTCATCCTTATTTATTCTTATACAGTCAATCACCAAACCAACGGTGATATTTCTCTCACTCTCACACTTTCAAGTTCCGGGAAGCCTTGTATGTGCCCCCGGACTTCTTCCCGTAGGGTTTCCTCTCCTTAGAGGCACCGACCTCTTTCTGGAGAGCCTCCTGCATTGCCACAAACACCCCTACCTAGTGGTGGAATTCGGTGCAAGTGTTTGGACATGCGAGGTGCATTTCCTTCCAAAGGTCGGTCCCCTTCCGGAGTCCCTCCATCACTGCAACGACTTTGGTGTCCTCGCTCACTGGCTCACCTTCCAGCAGTATCCTGTCGAACCTCTCCAGGTACTGTTGGTCGGTTTCATTCTCACCTTGGTGGATGTTGGTGAGTCGGTGCTTCTGGGTAAGGTAGGACTCAAACCCAGAGAAGTGGGCCAAGAACTCCCGCGATAGCTGGCCAAATGAGTGGATTGACCCCTGGGTGAGTGACGAGAACCAGCGGTGAGCTCGGTCCCCTAGGGTCAGCGGGAAGTTCCGGCACAGGGTGGAGTCAGATGCGCCAACCGAAATCATGAAGTCTGCGTACTTGGCCAGGTGGACTTTCGGGTCAATTTTGCCCTCGTACGCGGACATCACTGGGAATTGGACCTTCTTCTGGACCGGCGCCCGGAGTATGGCAGGTGTCAATGGTGATGTGGGGAGAGTGGTGGAGTCAGGTCCGCCGGACTTGGCTGCTACTCGGGCCTTCTCAATAAGTCGTGGGCTGACCTGCGAGGTTGCAGGTCCGAATCTCCCCAATGAGACGTGACTGTGGCAGCTGTCCGTTCATCCTCCCCGCTCCTGGGCCCTAGTCTACCCTGGAGGACCTCCCTCCTTAGTGATTGGTGGGTGGCGGATGCTTCGGCGTAGGCCGAAGCTCGCCCAGCATGTGTAGCTAGCTCTTTCACCACCTTGGCCTTTCCAGCGCGCTCCCTATGTTGGCAAGTTTGGGCGGAGCTCACCTCCTGCTCGGATGGGAGGTCGGTATAGTGACCCCGGGTCTGGGTGCCCTGGGTTGGCCTGGTCTGCTCCCTAGCTTCAGTGGCCGGAGCTCGCTGAGGTACTAAGGCCAGCTCGTCGAGCTGCCTCTGTTGCAACCTTTGCAAGGTTGCATTCGTGCGCTGGAGCTCATCAGGGTCGTTGGCGAGGTCCCTCAGGGCGGGGTTCAAATCCTCCTGAGTCATTATGCCTCAAGAGGTCGTGGAGCGTTGCTCTTCGGGGGAGCTCGGCGTGAGGTCTCCCCTTCGACCTGGTCCTTGGCGCCCTCCTTCCACCTCCGGGTGTTCGCAGAGGTCTGTTCCTTAGTCATTTTGGGGTTTTGCAGGGGGAAGCTCACCGAAGGTCACCGAGGTAGGTCACCGAGGTTGCGGTCTCTGGCCAGGATGATTTTTGGTGGGTTTTTGTCTAGCGTTACGTGCAATAAATTATCCGAAATCCGGTTTATTCGTGTACACGTGTACGTTTGAAAACTTTTTTCGGGCGGAAACTATGGATCCGGAAATTTGGGCTTTTACCCAAAAATCTGGGTTTTCGTTCAAGGGATGAAAATATGTGTGTATCTCCAAGTGTTCTTGAGTTTTGTCAAGAACACCTTCAAATCTTCAAACCTTCAAAAAACCCTAATTTTTACTCTCAAAATTTTGGTTCAATGGTACCCACCCTTCTTCTAGCGCCAAATTGTTGATAGAATTTACTAATCGTGTTTGTTTATGTGGCTTTATAACATATTAATCCTATCAAACAATAATCTAAGAATGTGTTCTTAGGTTGATAATATAGAGAGAGAGAATGAGGAGCTTAGAGAGAGAAAATGGGATGTGTATTATGATTGTATTGTATTGACTTTTGTAATAGTACAAGAGAGGTCTTATTTGTAGGTGTGCGAGTGTGAGGTGGCTCCTTACGAGCCTATTTGGCTTTCGGTGTTGACGAGGGTTTTTGACCCTCGCCTTGGTCCCTCACACTGCTCCCTTTACAATGCCTCATTCTACTTCATATCTATTTATCATATATGTACATCCGCCAACCGGGCCTCCGAGCTGGGCGAGCTACATGGCGAGCTTCTCCCTGAGTGAGGGCCTTCAAGCTGGGCGAGCTACTTGGCGAGCTCTCCTGCCTTGTGCGGTTCTTGGGGATGATACAAGGGTAGACCTCGGCAAGGCTCTCTTCGGACAGGGACGGGCTCCTTCTCGAGCGGGGTAGCTCGCCCGTACTCTCCTTCTCTTGGGATATCTCTGGCCTTCGACCTCGACCTGCTGGGAGCTTTGGCGAGGTCCTTGCCCACCTCGGCGAGCTCCTCCATGTTGGCCTTGGTTAGGGCTGACGACTTAGCTCTTATACAAGCGGGCGACCTCCTAAGCCTTGGGATAATTTCTTTATTATACTCAGGTAGTTCACGCTGTCAACAATAATGTCCTTGTGAGAGACAACTATGCCAAAAGAACACTAATATCTGCGCAAAAATAAGTCACTTATATACATAGGTAGTGTGCTAGTGAAAAAGTGGGTGGACAAATGACTTACTTATGTGCATCAAAAATAGGTGTGGAAGTTGCAAAAAGATGTAGGTTATAAGTGTGTGAGGTTTTAGTCTTGTTTGGTATGTTTCTGCATTTTGCTTGATGGGACTTTTGCAAAGTCAAAGCTACTTTTGCTGCTTGATTTTGCTGGAAGGGTATTAGAAGTTGTTGGGGGGGGAGTCTTCATGCGTTGTTGATGTGCTTTGTTGGGATTCGAGCATTCCCACATCCGTTTCTAAGGTTTGTTGAAAGTCTGGAGCAGGGTTTCTTTGTGGAGATGTTTGTGATGTTGAGGCCGATTCGAGTGGGTGGCATGATATTATTGTATTTCGTATAAATTTTTTAACTCTCATTTCCTATGTAGTTGTTCTTATACGAAATAACAACTGTGTGTCTTTGTATTTTCTGTTGATTTGATTGTGGTCCAATTTTGTGTCCTGTTGTTCATGGAAAAAAGAAAGTAAAGTTATAACTTAACCATAATTGCATTTCAATTGAATGTACCTATAGTTTGGCCTCTATGACTTGCTCACTTGACATTCCTAAAATTGTTTCTGCTTCTTTTCCTTCTATGAAAGCATTCAGGCTTCCTGTTCCATCAAATAGCTCCACTTCGAAGCGTAACGTATATGTGTGACACTAAAATATTTCGAAATCAGACCAAGAAAGTTTAAATGTGCATACGTTGTACTTGTTCAATTAATGATAGATTGATACACTAATAGGCATTTAGGTTTGAGTTTGTATAACTTTTTCTGTGAGAACTTGGTATTTTTAAAGTATGAAATTAACTTAGATTGGTTTTGGGCTTGGGAGTAACTGCTACTGTAGAAGCATGTGAAATCAGTTTTGTACATGGCTCCAAAAGGTTTAGAGCAAGTTGGACAAGCTAGGAAGTATAATTGTTGATTTTCTTTTGCAATGCATAATTTAGCTTTAATCCAAAATAATCTTGTATGTTGATGGAAATGTATATATATTATTGTATTAGTATGTGAACTTTTGAATGAAGGTATGAAATTACCATTTCTGGTAAACTCAAGATCTGTCTGATTTTGCGAATTTGAGAATCGAGTGGACGATCTTTGCTTTGATTGCTTTTATCATAAAGTTTTTGGGCAATGACAGTGTGAACGTATTCTTTGTTAGTTCTCAACTTGGAAAATATAAGTAACATATTTTATAATCAAAATCAAAACATAAATTTCAGTAGTTCACAGAGCGTACGTTGAGTAGATTTTGTAACCAAAGAACCAAAAGGAAATAATACACAGACCAATTGAAAATTACAAGTTTTATCCAAATAAATGCTAACTGCTATCAGAATATACTAACAATGATATACATGCAACATTTTTATACAATAGGAAATAAAGTGTTTTGCATTTTAAATTAACTCAACCATGAGAGGAAACATAAAAGGAAAGAACATTAATTAATGTTATAAATTTTTTTTGTGTGAATCATATTGTTATTGATTTTCTCCAGAAATCTCGATAAATTCACAAAGTAATCTATAATTGCTCATGTATTCTTTTAAAAAATGTGCCATAGATAACTAAAAATGGAATTTTAACCCTCAAAATGTACTCCCAAAATAAGAAATAAGCTATGTTAGAAACCATGTGAGGTAAATGACTAAACTTTATCGTTCGGTAAAATGTAACATAACATAAATCACATTCCATATAATGATTATCGAATACCACTAACATGAGATAATTGTTCTTTTAAATTGTTCCTTATACAGGATGTATATTATGAATCTTAGCTTTGACATTAAATGCATCATCACTCAAAACTACAATACAAAAAGTTGGTGCCAAACAAACATGGTTTGACCAAGGTCGTACAATAATATCCCCCATTCTCACAGCTACCAAGTAATGCCTAAAATAGAGTAAATGCATTACAAAATGACACTCATTATAAACTCTAAAGAAGTTAAACAATTTCTTTCAAAAAGAAGAAGTTAGAGCACAACCTATTTGAAAATGTTCTAAATAATTTGAAGCTTACAAGTCGCTCAATGTCTTTAGATTCCAGATCATTTTCTACCTAGTTCTAGTATGAAAAGTAGATTCCAATTCCTTTTCTACCTAGTTTTAGTATGAAAAGTACAGGTGCCAAAACTAATCAATATTTGTGTCTTCCGTCAAGTCCTAACAATATTACTTGATAAATTTCTGCCAACTACCCTAAATAAACATAGACAACAGTAGATTATTTTCACAATGTAGATACAAATTAAGGACATAAAGAGACATATACAAGATCCTGAACATAATACACTTTAAAAAATTAAATAAAATTACAACCCAATAGACAAAAAAAGGTTGTCCGGATATGAAGTTTTAGTATCCATTTTTTTAGATCATCAAATAAATACTCAATAATTAGATGCACCATTCTATAGCTAAAAGAATAATTTTTCCCAACGAATAGTCAAAAGTCAATTACATGTATCAGCCTATAGCTAAAAAAACTAATGGTTCCTGATAGAGTATCTCTAATGGTTTTATTCATTTTTTTTCCTTTTTTCTCATATTGTTTACACCTTATCTTTTTTTTTTTTAATATCTAATTTTTCAAATACATACTGGGAAATTATATATTTCATGATGTCCTGTTAGATTGAGAATTGATAAGCAAGGCACACAAGTGTGAATTGAAAAGTGAATTTTTTTTTAAACGAAAGGTCAGAATTTATATAATTGTTATTTTTATTACCATGATTCCAGTTGTTTTGCTTGTGGGATAGAAGGGTCAAATAGGATAATATTGCTCGATGATGTCCCAATGGATGTACCTGTAATACAAAGTAAAAAATAATATTTTATAATCTATTTTAAAGTTTAGCATATCAGTGTTTTTTTATAGAATAAACAATAATTTTTGAAAAAGTATTAAATCAATATTGTAGAAAGTGTTTACACATAATCACATTCATAGAATTATAGGCATATTGTGAACACTTCCTGCTAAAATAGGTGCATTGGTCTTTAAAAATTCTTCCCATAGTGAGAGGATTGTAGGTCTTCGTCTGCATGTATTATAATTTCTCAAATTTGCTCAATAAAGATTGACTAAACTCTATAGCATATTTTATATATGAAATTAACATACTCTTCGTTTACAACAACAAAATCCTGTACATTTCTCTGAATTCTTGAGATAAGACGTGGGGGGAACACGTGTATCACACCACACAACAAATCTATAAAAAAAATTGGCATTATGGGAGAGAGGTTAGAACATATTTATATTGTTAATATTTCTGAAAAGTAGAGTAAAAGAACTTAGCTAATTTGTTTGTTAGCAGAATCTGGAATCTGAGGACATTGTGGGAATGATGTTAGTTTATAAATGTCTCCTAGTGGAAACTCATTTTGTTTGTTTACAAGCTTTATGTAAACACTTCTGCTAAGCACTATTTGATACTTGGAATTTGATAATATTGGTGTATTTGTAGGTATTTTTCGAATTTTTTCCTTTCCAACATAGTTGTCTTGTTGATTTGTGTGGTTATTGCTCAAAATTATTGTACTTTAATTGATAAATTTAATAGGATTCATGCTTTTTCTATCATTAATTTGATTATTTACACTTAATTGTTGAAAAAGATATTTGTTACTATTTTGTAGGTGAAATTTATATATTTGAAGCAAACATATGCCTACATTTCACTGGAGTCAAGTGAAGGATAAGTTGAAAAGATTCTTAGAGTAGGAGAATGGGCTCACCAGTATTTTCAATAAGGGCCCGGATATTTTTACCCCAGTTTTTAATTAGTTCACCCCACATTTACTCTAATGTTTAAAAATAAATTTTAAGACAGAAATACCCCTATTATATGATCAGTTCACCCCATTCATTGTTCAACACTAAATGCTCTTTCATTTGCTTAACTTTCACAAAAAACTTTCGAACAAAACTCCCAAACTCCGAAAATTTTTGCGAACATCATTTACGAATATGTTTTTGTCTGAAGATGATAAGGGGTCACCCCAAGATGTAAGTGTTCATGTTTATTTAATTTTTTTCACCTAGGGTTTTGGGTTTACGTGATGGTAGGGTTTTGAAATTATTTTTGTTTGATTTTATCACCTTTTTGAAGTATATTGGTATTTATTTAGTATACATATGTTGTAGGAGTAGTATGTGGATCGTAAATATGGTTCGGTCGTGTTTTTAAACGTGTATTTTCGTTTTCGTTTGTAGAATGTTCGAATCTAGTCTACGGAACAAAGGACAAATTGTCCATCATAATTTTCGAACAAATGACCCTTGTTCGAAAATTAAATCCGAACAAATGGCCCTTGTTCGAAAATTAAATCCGAACAAATGGCCCTTGTTCGAAAATATGTTTCGAACATATTGAATTTGTTCAGTTAAAGTTTTCGAACATATTGATTTTGTTCTGTTTAAAGTTTCGAACATTTGGCAGTTTTTGAGCAATTATTTTCGAACATTGTGCTTTTTTTTTGTTTATATTTTTTATGTTGTTATAAATTTTGATGTTGTTCTACATTTTATTACAGTGCTCGGAAAACAATGATGAAGACAATATTAAGCGTGATTGTGGAGAGGAATTGGGATGTGAAATTGTTATGGATTACACTAGTGTTTTCACAAGCACAGATTTTTTCCCTTCCCGTGATGCACTTATTGATTGGGTACGGAAAGTTGCCATTGAAAACAAAATGGTTATATCAATCAAGCGTTCTGATAATGGATCGGGTCGGAGAAAACCTCGTATATTATTAGCTTGTGAGCGGGAGGGCGTGTATCGGCCACCAAAGAAAAAGAAGATTGGTTTTGTTGATGATGAAAAACGACCAAGTGGAAAAGATACGGGGTCAAAAAAATGTAACTGTCCATTTTTGTTGAAAGGGACGGAGCAAGTTCCGTTTCAATGGAGTTTGGAGGTAAAATGCGGTACGCATAATCATCCGATTAACAAGTATTTTGAGGGTCATTCTTTTATGGGTCGCTTATCTGCTATGGAGGAGGCGTTTGTCGTTGACATGTCAAAATGCAATGCACCTGCCAAGTCGGTTTTGAAAGCATTGAAGGAGAAAAACATCATCAATACCTCTACCATTCGGACAATCTACAATGCAAGAAAGAAACACAAGGTGAGCCAATATTGTGGACGTTCACAATTGCAGTACTTGATGAGTAAGTTTGTTGAGAATGATTACTTTCATTCTTATAGAAGATGTGAGATGACAAACAGTTTGAAAGAATTATTCTTTTCACACCCCATTTCTATAAGTTTGGCTCGTGCTTTTCCGAAGGTGCTGTTGATTGATTGTACCTACAAGACAAATAGGTACAGATTACCGTATTTGGAGATAGTTGGTGTTACATCAACCGGCATGACATTTTCAGTTGCATCTGTATATTTGTTGGCTGAGAAAGAAGAGAACTACACTTGGGCTTTGCGCGTACTGAAGGATATGTTGGGTGAAGGGTTCATGCCATCCATTATTGTTACTGATCGGGATTTGGCCTTAATGAATGCTATCGCCATGATATTTCCACATTGTAAACACCTACTTTGTAGTTGGCACATTGATAGGAATGTGCTAGCTAAGTGTAAACCGTTGTTCAAGTCCGGAAAGCAGTGGGAGGCATTCATGAAGCAAATAAATGTGGCTATCAATTCGCATACTGAAAATGAATACAATGAAGCCCTTCAGATCCTTCGTTCCAATTTTGATAAGAAGCCAGTGGACTATGTGGTTGATCAATGGTTCATGCCTTACAAAGAGAGGTTCGTGAAGGCGTGGACAAACCAATTGATGCACTACGGAAATACAACGACTAACAGGTATATTTATCAATTCTGTATACTTTATTAAGTGGTTTAGGTATTTTT
>JAPKLY010007926.1:0-10499 GCA_026898435.1 Prunella vulgaris | reverse complement strand
TTCTCTAATCATGGGAGTTAATTCCTTTTATCAACATTTGCCCCTCAGCATATGCTTTGATTTGATTTTTCTCTATCAGAGTATATGCTGGAATTCATTCATGACATGGGCGAGCAGTTAGGCGAGCAGCATGGTGCTCGCCTACGTGCTCAACCTTTATGGTCGTCCTTTCTTTTGACAACTGAAGCGACACTTCCGGGAAACGAGGCGTCTTCTCGTGTACTGTGCCAATCAGTCACACGAAAAGACGCGCCCATTAAAAAACTTTTGAATTTCTTGCAAAATAACCCCTGAAATCTCTTCTTCCTTTTCTTTTTACCCGAATGTATAAATAAGCATCTCCTCCACTGTTCATCTTCTTCCCCACTGGATCATTTTTCTTCAGATTTCCGGCGCTCAAGCTGTGCTTCGATTTCTCGGCGATCTTTGTTATTCCCATTCTGACGAACAACTTTGGAGTTTTATTTGAAGGTAATCTTTCACTCACTTTGTCTTTTAATTTTCCCCTTTTGCATTATCCTATTTTTCTCTTAATTTTTGAATTTCCATTTTCTGCACTTGTTCGTCGGATTCTCCGCCAGAATACTTGATCGGAATCTTGGTGGTGACATTTGCAATCAGTAGTTAGCACATCCCTAGGGCCAACTTTCTTTTCTTCCTCTTTTTTCAAATCATGTCGTCGTCTTCAAGCCGTACTATTTCTCACCGGAATCCGGGCAAACGACCTGTGGAGGAGAGTGGTCCTATCGCCGGCCTTTCTTCTGTGCACTTGGCAGGCTCCGATCCCGAGGTTGTGGAAGTCGATCGGCCGTTGGAGGAGGGAGGCGAGCAGCTGGGCAAGCAGGTTGGCGAGCAGGTAGTCGAGCAACCTGCTGCTCGCCTAGAAGGTGATGACCCTGAAGCCGTTGAGGTGCCCTCCAGTAGTGATGATGACGATGACTCTATCTCTGAGTGGTTCGAGTCCGTAGGCTTCCCGCAACCTCACATGTCGGAGAGGACCATTCCTGAAAGCATCGAGCAGGAGTTCGATTGGAGAGCTTACTACGAACGGTATGCCGCTGATTTTCCTACTCCTCCTCGACAATATCGAGAGATTGAAGAGGGTGACCGCACCAATTACAAGGCAAACACTGTGGTGAGTGTTATCGATGAGGATGACCTTGACAGCATCTGTAGGGAGTATCACAATCCCTGTGATGTGACGATGTATGCTCCTCGGGCGAAGAAAAGAGCTGATTGTCCTCCGAAAGGTTTAACAGCAATAAACATACATACTCTGGCCGCCGCTGTGACGTTGCCTCTCCATCCCCTCATCGGCCATTTCCTGGAGACGATGGGTTTGGCGATCACACAACTAACACCCAATGCTTGGACATATCTGATATCCCTCTGCACGGTCTTTGCCTTGGAGAAGTACAAGGATCGTCTAACTCCGCAAGAGGTGAATTACACCCTCTGCCTCAGTAAGTGTTCCGAGGAAGGCCAGGGTTACTATTACCTGAAGGCGAGGAGTGATATGAAGATCCTTGAAGGACTACCCAACAAGGTGAGAGACTGGAAGGAGCAGTTCTTCTTCATCGGTGGAGATTGGCGAGCCCCGGACAATAATGAATGACTTGGGGGACGTATTATGTCGCCTACAGAGTTTGGCGAGTTACAGCGTAGGACTTGTTTGTACTTGGGATTTCGTTTCTCGATATCGTGTCTAACAACATCCTGTTTCTATGTTGCAGGTTTGATTCCTCAGCGTTGGAAGAAAACGAGCTTGTCCGAGGAATTCAAGTTTACATGCATTCTCGTCTGTGGACGGAATAAGAAGGACATGACGTTCGAGTACTTGAACAAGTCCAGTTGCCGCATCGCGTCAGGATTGATTACGACTCCCCATCACTTGCGAGCACAAGTCGCTCGTCCAGCAGGTATACTTGTTACTCTTTATACCCTTGTTTTAAATTTAGAAAAATTTCCTAACACTTCTTATGCTTCTTGATGCTTGCAACTGCAGAGGTTACCATTGCCATTCCTCCATCCTTTCGAATCTTAAATCAAAGGTTTGGAATGGCGAGAACCAAAAGAGACCCCCCGTCCGTGGTATTGGCTGCTCAGAAGACTGCTCAGGCTAAGAAAGGGACAGGCACCGGACCCAGCCCCCGATCCACTGCTCCCCCACGGGCTCCTCGTACGGAGGATCGTCAAGCCCCAAGCGGCTCCCCTAGTGGTGGTAGCCAACATTTACAGCGGGGTGATGGC
Organism: Prunella vulgaris; assembly: GCA_026898435.1. Taxonomy (NCBI): domain Eukaryota; kingdom Viridiplantae; phylum Streptophyta; class Magnoliopsida; order Lamiales; family Lamiaceae; genus Prunella; species Prunella vulgaris. Next base: position 8,249 of record JAPKLY010007926.1, on the reverse strand, counting down.
TCACGTATTGAGCGTGAGGGTGAGGTTGCCAAGAGGGCAAGGGTCACGAGGGCTTCAGGCTCAGGAGGCTCTCGGGTTGAGGTCCCAGAGCCTACACTCCCAGTCTCTGCTGGCACATCTACTGCCCCCGCTCCCATCCACTCTGTTGGGCAGTTGTCGGATATCTCTATCCTTGGATGGGATCAGGATCGAGCAGCAGGGTAACAGTCTTCGAACCTCTTAACACATTTATACTTAAAAATTGGCTTTAAAATTTCTAAGTGTTATCTTGTATGGGCTTTTACGCAGGTATGATCCTTCACGCTATCAGCATCGCAGCCCGGCGGTTCATCAGTTCGTACTTGCCCAGCCTCCGAAGACTCTTAGCGAACTCAAGGGTTCCCTTCGAGGAGCCGTCGAGCCGGTCGTTCGACATTGGACACAACCTCAGGACACCATCATCCAGCATCAGTCCCTGACGATAACATCTGCACCCCATGCATCATTCAAGCGGGGCTCTCATCACCGTCTAACGTGCCATTGAGCAGGCTGTCACGTTGGAGAAGTCCTATGCGGTGTTGAATGACACCTTGAGGAAGGAGAGGGATGTGATGGAGAAGAAGGTTGCCACTTCTGAAGCTAAGGCTAAAGCTTCTCTGGATGCCGAGCAGTCGGCAATCGCAAGTGTTGAAAGGGCTCAGGCCGAAACTGAGGGTCTTCGTGCCGAGATGGCAAGCTTACGGGCTCAGCTAGAGGAAGGCCGGGTTGCTCGTGGGAAAGTATCGAGTTGGAGAGAGAACTCCAAGCCACCCGGACCCAGCTAGCGGAGCATAAGGCCGCACATATCGATTGTTATACTGCTGAGGCCGTCGCTGAGATCCGGGCTGAGTCTTCCGACTTCGAATTCATCTATGCCTTCGCCGAGAACCTACGGGCTTATCACCATGCTGTTGGTGAGAATGAAGACCCCTGGACAGTCTTGAAGAAGGAGTTTACAGATTTCCTCACTGAGCGTCCTCTCAAGAAGGGTTTGGTGGTTGACATCGGAGATCTCGAGGAGATGGGTGTCGACCTTAGCGCTGTGCCTCCTACCCTTAAGATCATTGGTGGAAACTATACCCCTCTTCAGATTGATGCTGAGGATGATGCGATGGTTGACACCGAGGGTCTGTCTCCTATCGAGGTTCTTCAGGGTCTTTCTCCTTCAGGCACTGGCGGACAGGTTGGCGAGCAGGCCAGCGAGCAGGCTGACCAGGGCGGTGTGCATGTAGGCGCCCAGGCTGGCGACCTGTAGGGTGTTTGACCCTTTTTTGCTCCTTTTTTGTCTTTTTGCAGTTTTTGCTTTTATCTTGTAACTTTTTGCTTCTTCGCCCTCGAAGGCGCCACATATGTACTTGAATCCCTTCAATCATTAATGAATATTGCAATTTCCTTTCTATGGAGCTTATTTATATTTATGTTTTGTCGATATTTCTGTCTAAGTTATTTATTGCTCATTTTTTAGTATGGTGTTTTAATTGATTCGTCTTACTTTGCCTTTTACGGAATCACGAATTTACACCTTTTATTTTTCATCTCTTTCGATGTGGGCTTATCGATTGGTAAGGACTCCCCTTTACTGCTATATCAGTAGGTTTAAGTCTCAATACCTTTTGCCTTTATTTTTGACTCGTAAGTCCTTTGAGCTTATAACTTGAGACATCTATTGATACACCAATTTGAAAGGAAACATTTTCTTTATTCAACATAATAAGACTTTACAGACTCGAACTTATCTAAGTCGAACCTGCTTGCCCCTATACATGTTGGGCGAGCAAGGTTTCAAAAGAAAATTTGCAAAAGTCTTTATTGGTAGAACTTCTTGAGATGTGCCGCATTCCAAGTGTATGACGAAGAGTTGCCTTGCATATCTTCCAACACATACGTCCCATTCGGCCAACTCTTAGTTACTTTGAACGGACCTTCCCATCTTGGACCAAATACTCCTGTAGGAACCGTCAATATCCGTCTCATCACCAAGTCGCCAGCCTTGAACCTTCTATTCTTGACCTGTGAGTTGTAATATTTTTTAGCTCGTCGTTTGTAGACGGCATTTCTCAACTCCGCAGAAGTCCTTGTTTCTTCAATCAGATCTTTTTCCACCCCCATATCATCTTCATTCGTTTCTTCATCATATTTGATTATCCTCCATGTCTGATGTTGGACCTCCACCGGGATGACTGCTTCAACTCCAAAAGCCATGGTGAATGGAGTCTCTCCGGTACTTGTTCTATAAGACTACCTATAGGTCTACAGGACTTCTGGCAGCTCGTCGGCCCAATTACCCTTTCTCTCTTCCAACCGGATCTTCAGGATGTATTTTAAGATCTTGTTCACAGCTTTGACTTGTCCGTTTGATTGAGGATGATATGGTGTGGAGTAATGCTTCTCGATGTCCCATGATGTGCAGAAATCTCTTAACTTACTCCCATCGAACTGTCTTCCGTTATCCGTGACTATTGACTGCTGCAACCCAAATCTGCACCCCAAGTTTTTCCAAATGAAGCTTATCATTTTTTCCTGGGTTATCGTCGTTAAAGCTTCTGCTTCGGCCCACTTGGTGTAATAGTCCACAGCCACTACTACGAACTTTACTCCACCTTTTTCGGGAGGGAATGGGCCGATCAAGTCGATACCCCATTTAGCGAATGGCCATGGACTATATACAGATTTTAATTCTTGTGCTGGGGTGTGAATGCTTGGAGCAAACTGCTGGCACTTTAAACATTTCTTAGCATATCTAATTGCATCCTTCCGCAGTGTTGGCCAGTAGTATCCTTGCCTTATAGTCTTGTAGGCTAAGGCTTGCCCCCCGACGTGGCCTCCACATATTCCTTCATGGATTTCTTCCAACACTTTCTGACCCACGGGGAGAGACATTTGAGCAACGGCAATGAAATTCCCCTCTTGTATAACTGACCCTCGATCACCGTGTATCTTGCAGCTTGCTTCACAACTTATTGTGCTTCCCACGGATCTCCCAGCTGCTCCCTACTGGCCAAGTATTTAGTGATGGGTGTACGCCAGTCGTCAATCATTTCTTGGTTGTTCATTATTTGTTGCCCCCTCTTTAACACCTGATTAATATAATCAAATGTTGAAGGATTAGTTTGCTTTGTGACCACCACTTTCGAGATACTTGGTTCTCCGGTGCTTGTAGCCAACCGAGCTAAAGCATCTGCTTGTGTGTTCTCTAGCCGGGGGATTTACTCAATGTACACTTGATCGAACTTGGATATCAGATGTGCGACAATCCTTTGATAGATGATCATTTACCGATCCTTTGCTTCGTATTCACCTTGGACTTGAGATACTATTAGCTGTGAATCTCCGAAAATTTGAAGCCTGGTTTCCCCCACAGCTAATGATAGTCTCAATCCCGCAATAAGTGCTTCGTATTCGGCTTCATTGTTTGTTGCTAAGAAGTCGAACCTTGTTGCTGAGGTGAATACTTGTTCATCGGGACTCACTAGGACAACACCTGCACCGGCCGCAGAACTTCTTGCTGAGCCGTCTACGTAGAGGTGCCATGGGTATATATGTCCCCTCGTCGGATCTTGAGGGTAGGTTAGCTCTACTATGAAGTCTGCTAGAGCCTGCCCTTTGATCGCTGTTCGGGGAGCGTATGTGATACCATATTGGCTGACCTCTAGTGACCATTTTAGCAATCGTCCGGCAGTGTCGGGTCTGTGTAAGATTTGCCTCAAGGGGAACGTTGTTAAAACTTCCACTTGGTGATCGAAGAAGTAAGGTCGGAGCTTCCGTACACTCATCACCAATGCGTATGCCAACTTCTACATTGGGGAATACCGCAGCTCTGCCTCAGGTAGCACCTGGCTGACATAGTATATCGGCAAGTGTGTCTTGCCCTCCGCTGATGTTACCAGGTATAAATACAATTTTTCTCCGGGGACGGGCTTTGACAGGATCTGAGGATTGCTGAGATAGCTTTTTATATCATCAAATGCCCGTTGGCAAGCGTCAGTCCAGACATAGTTATTTTTTCCGGTTCTCTTGCAGATGCCTTTGCCTTTAATGGACTCGAAGAATGACCTGTTCTTGTCTCCGGATCTGGATATGAATCTGTTTAATGCTGCTAGACACCCCGTGAGTCTTTGAACAGCTCGTACATCCTTCGGCGGTTCCATCTCCATAATGCATTTAACTTGTGAAGGGTTAACTTCTATGCCACGTTGACTTACCAGATGCCCCAAAAATTTACCGGACTGCACCCCAAAGCTGCTTTTCTTTGGATTCAGTTTCATGTTGTATGTTCTCATGATGTCGAACGCTTACTTGAGGTGCTCCAGGTGATCTTCCTTTCTAAGGCTCTTTACCACAATGTCATCGACGTAGACCTCCATTGTGTCACCAAGGTGTTGGTCGAACATCTTGTTGACTAGCCTTTGATACGTGGCGCCGACATTGATTAAACCAAAAGGCATCCTTTTCCAACAAAACAAATTTTTATTTGTGTAGAATGCTGTATGTTCTTGGTCATCGGGATGCATGGCAATCTGATGGTAACCTGCAAAGGCATCCATAAATGTCATTATTTCATGTCCTGCCGTGTTGTCCACCAGCTGGTCGATGTGGCAAAGGAAAGTTATCCTTTGGACACGCGGCATTGAGGTCTGTGCAGTCTATGCAGAGCCTCCACATCCCGTTCGGCTTCTTGACTAGAACAGGATTTGCCACCCATTGAGGACATAGTGCTTCCTTTATGAGTTTATTGTCGAGCAGCTTCTTCACTTCACCAGTCAATGCTTCATATTTATCAGGCCCGTATTTCCTTCTCTTCTGACGGACGAGCTTCTTTGTGGGATCAATATTTAGACGGTGACAAGCATGTTCCACAGGTATACCCGTCATGTCCTCATGTGACCATGCTAACACATCGAGATTAGCCCGAAGGAACTCTTCCATTCTGCTTCTATAAGGCTCTTCCAACTCCGCCCCAATAAAAAGTTCTAAGTCCTTTTTATTGGGATCTATCTGTATGGACCTTAAGTCTTCGACCGGAGTGGCACGTCGTTTCTTATCTTTCCACCGTGGGTCCTCAATGGGTCCTTCTAGATGCATGTCCATCTCCATTGGGACTGGCTCGTAACCCATCCGGGGCTCGATGTCTTCTGGCTCATTCAAATGGCCTTCGGGTTCAGCAATAGTTGTTGGTTCATCATCTCGACCCTCCGTGTGCTCTTCCACTTGCCCCTCGGCCTGCTGACTTCGTACGGGTGTATCATCTATCTCCATCTCCTCCGGCGTTTGATCTACGTCCATCATCTCGGTGTCAATGGAGATAGCATCCAAGATGTTAGGTTCATCTGGGGAATATTGGGGTGCTACGTCTTCATAGACTAACACCTGAGTGACAGGTTTCTTTAGGGTCAGCAGACATTCTCTTTCTTTCTTCTGGTCCCCTTTAATTGTACCTGCACCCTTTAAGGTTGGAAATTTAATGCAATAGTAGTAAGTAGAACATGCGGCTTTGAATTCTGAAATGAAAGGGCGGCCGAGGAACCCGTTATAGGTGGATGGTTGATCTACGACTAAGAAATCTAGCAACCTAGTCATCCTCCTTTCCGGGTCCTCTAGCGCTACCAGTTCTACAGACAGTCTTATTACACCTAGTGGGACGGTCACAGCCTCTCCGAATCCCACTATCTTGTGATTACAATTTTCTATGTAAGACTCGTAATCCCCTAGCTGATCTAGTGTCTTTTTAAAAAGGATGTTCGTATATGCTCCAGTATCCACTAGCAGCCGGTGCACTTTTGTGTTCATGATGTTTGCGCTGATGACTAAAGAGTCGTTGTGCGGTGTCAGGATTCCTTCGAGGTCTGCTTGTGAAAAAACCAAGTCTGCAGTTGGCTTAGCTGATGCTTTTGATCCGGACCCCGTCCCTTGTAGTTGGTTAACTGCCCGGATTTCCGCTTTCTTTTGCCTTTTTGAGGCTGGGCGTCCATCAACCATCCCTCCTGCTGTGCCAATTTCCTCGAGCACCAAAATTTCACGGTTGGGCTCTTGGTGAGCGGGAACCACTGGCGGACCCCGACGCACTTGTCTGTTCCGAGCCCTTTCCGTTTCATCATCATCCTCATCATCTGAATCTGCTTGTCTCGGCTGTCGTTGTCTCTTTCCCGGAGCTTTCTTAACGAATTCGACAAGTTTTCCGTCTTCGTATAACTTCCACAGTTATTTTAAGAGGTCTCGGCATTCACTAGTGAAGTGTCCGATACTCTGATGATAAGCACATAATTTGTTCAGGTTTAGCTTGCTCCTGTCTTGTCTGATTCTCCAGGGTGCTGCCAGCATGTCCTGATCCTTTACAGCTATGAAGACATGGTCAATCGTGGTGGTCAACACTTTATTGAGTTTCTCCTTATATTCCGTTGCATCCCCGAAAGACTTAAGATTTTTGGGAGCCTTATACCCACTTCCACTGGGTTTCTTCCCACTCTTCTTGTCATCAGTCTCCGCGCCCAACTGCTTAGCCATAGCTTCTTACATTGCAACGTATACACTGGCTTTATGACGGAACTCAGCGTATGTACTTGGACAGGATAGATGCATTTCTTTCCATAGGTCCATTCCTTTACGCAGTCCCGCCATGACTGCAACAACCTTTGTGTCATCGCTAACCGACTCACCTTCTAAAAGGATCTTGTCGAAGCGTTCAAGGTACTGCTGATCCATCTCCTTGGCCCCTTGTGAAATGTTGGCCAGTCGATGCTTTTGCGTCAAATATGTCCCGAACCCTGAGAAATGGGACAGGAACTCTCTCGTTAACTGGCCAAATGACTGAATTGAACCGGGCGCCAATGCTAAGAACCATCTGTGAGCACGGTCCCCCAAGGTCAAAGGGAAATTCTGGCACTGTGTCGCGTCTGATGCCCCCATTGAGATCATGTAGTCAGAATATTTCGAGATATGGACCTTGGGGTCAGACTCTCCTTCGTACAGTACCAATGATGGAAACTGTATCTTCTTATGGATTGGTGCCGTGAGGATAGATGTGGACAATGGTGAAATTGGGAGGGAAGTGTATGTCTCAACCTTGTCCTTGGTGGCCACTTGTTGCTGCAAGTCCTCCACCACTTTCTTTTGCCTCTCTATCTCCAAGATCGATGACCCCCGAGACGATCCCCCTCCTCGAGGCTGTTCCGGGTGCACCTCATATTGACGTGCTGCCCCCGGTAGTCCCTCACTTCGGGCAACCTCTCGGTGTGGTCGTTGGAGGTTGCTTACCGTATTGGGACCCAACCTCTCGGACGCCCTTCTCCTCAATCTTTCTTGAACGGATCTACGCTGATGCCTCGCGTCCGACTCGCAAGGTTCTTGATGTTGCGAGTACCAGGACGTGCCCCTCCCGGAGTGATGGCTTAATTCATTGTGCTTCTCACCTTGAGATGCTTCATGATGTCTGGGCTGCTCCTCTGCTCGCCCAGCTGGTCACCCGGGTGCTCGACCATCTGGTCGCTGGTCTGATCATCTGAGTTGGGGTCCTAGACGATCACTCATCTTTTGTTTGCCTTTTGAGTTCTCAGGGGCGACCCGTCTACTGCTAGCCTCTTCCTCCTGGGCGTGGTAGCTAGTTCTCGTCTCATGCCTTGTCTCCGTTTGAGCCACTTGAATCACAGACTGATGAGCTACTACCATTTGTTGCCTTTGCATCTGCTTGAGTGTGGCCATCGCCCTCTCAATGTCCTCTGGGGTTCTGACCATCGACTCGATGGTCGCTTCGATCTGGGGTCTCTCCGGTGCTGGCAATACCGGGACTCGGGTTGGTTCAGTCTGACGGCGTCCCGAAGGTTTCTTTCCCTTCCACCTCCGGCTCGTCGACGTGGTTCGGGATTCATCGTTGGAAACTTCATACATGTGTCTCGTCATTCTTGTTGAATATTGTGTCGGGAAACAAATCCTTTCAAAAGGAAATCTTTTCTAGTACGCGTTCTTGACGATGAAAATCTTTTCAAGAACACTTACGGTTGAAGATTATCTGTTTCGTTCTTGACACAGTTTATCCAACTTTGTCACGCCCTAACTTTCAAATTAATTATTTTGGAAAATTTAGTGTTTTTTTTTTAATATTATCTATGCCATTTAAAAGACTTGTGAAAAGAAAGAGAAAAATAATAGTAATAAATAAACTCAAGAGCGTGATTTTTTTTTTTGAAAGAGAGTTAAATTTAGTGCATAACAAAACAAGTTAAGAGAATGAAATTTAA
>JAPKLY010007925.1:0-10500 GCA_026898435.1 Prunella vulgaris | reverse complement strand
CTTTATGTTTTTGGATGGTGAAAGAACATCTTTCGGCTATTATGAATTCAGTCTGTATCTACTGAATGATGGATCTTCTAGTGATGCTTATATGATAGACATATTTTGCATACTAGTTTAAAGTCATTTTTTTTGCCCAAAACCGTTTGAAAACTATTAGAGCTATATTTTTGTTGCTATTTTTTTTAGTATATGGGTTCCTATTAGATAAGGACACGAGATGGATTATTCCCTGTTTCATTTCATTTAGAGTTGACAGTTCATGTTTTGATCATATCTGTTTGATTTCTCATAAGTCTGATGCACTTGATGTTTCAGACATCTATTTAGACAAGTTGAGAATCAAAATTACATGACTATCAAAGTTGAGGAAACTGATAGGAGACATGAAAGTCTATCTAAAACAATTCGGAGGAATTGTGTAATGAAAAAGGGTTGTCTGACAAACTGACTATCCTTTATAGACATCATTGATTTGGTGTTGCCGAAAGAAGGTATAGAACATTGTCAGAAATGTTAAGATCCATGTAGGCACGAACTAAATTACATATCTTTTAGAAAGATACGTTACTTAAATTAGCTTATATGCTTAATCAAGTGTCTTCTAAGTATATTGATATAACTCCATATGATTTAGGACGGGTAGTAAAACCTATTTCTTGAGTACCCTTAAAACATCAGGATCTGCAACCTTCACACGTGATTTTTCATAAAAATGTGGAAAGTTGAATCCTAGTTGTTGAGAGTATATTTTCATAGGATGTTGTGAAAATTCTAAGGAATACGTGATCATAGGAGCTTCAGTGGGAGCATGACTTATAAGGAATCCCATAATACATATTATCTGGAATTAAATTTTCCTTACAAAGTTGGCATTGGAAATGCTAAACTATTTTTCAAGATTAAGGAAACCAAAATCTATCTGATCCAAGTGGGAGAAGTTTTATCAGTTGATGATGTGGATCTTTGATAGATATTTGCTGGTGACGTTTGCCTGTTGAGGATTTGGTGACTCTTCAATTTGGTAGTGACGTTTGCCTGGAGGGTTTAGTTTCTTCAATTTGGTAACAAATCACACTCTTGAAAAAGTTTAAGGAATAAGTGCTCAGGAAGCATTATGACATAGAAGGACGAACCTTCTTTGTTTTCTCCAGAAATTAGAAGAAAGCGATAGAAGTTTATTTAAATCTATGAAGTCTAGACGAGTTTACAAACTTTTAGAGTTTCTAAAGGGACAATAAATTTTTGGGAATAACTAGATTCTCAAGATTATAAGTTATCAAATGACTCAATATGAGAGGTTTGAAGATCACTTGGTGGCTACAAAAGGATATATTCTACTGAAGGGTTAAATCTTTTCACCTATTGTGAGATTTGCCTCAATTCATCTACTTCTAGCTATAGTAGCTAGTATAGGATTAGAATTGCTTCAAATTGACGTTAAGAATGTTCTTCTCAGTGGGAGGATTAGAAGATGAAATCTACGTAGTATTGTAAAAATTATTCTTCAAGAACAAGAGGATAAAGTTCATAAATTGATAAGTCGATTTATAGACTTTAGTAATCCTCGAAATCAGTGGTGTTTAGAGATTACAATCGATGCCTATCTCATTCAACTTTGTTTTAGAAAAACAAAGACTACTGTGTTAAAGTTAAACGTCCTAAGAATTGTTTTGTGATTATATCTCTGATGTGGATGATGTAATGTAAGCCGGAAACAATAAAGAGTATTCCAAGATGAAGAGGGTGAGGCAGTGTAGATAATCAATGGTAAGATCCATGAGGAGTGTTCAAAGAAATTTTTGAAGTATATTTTAAAGATTTTGTTCAAGAAAGTCATGGAACATCTCAAGATGGACACCTGCAAACCACTGGATACTTGTATTGTAGAGGAAAGTATTTGAGTCAAGATATGTGTCCCGAGACTCAAGAAAGTTAGAAAAAATTATTCAAAGTTCTATACATAAATTAAGACATCTATTATGGCATTGGTCTATTTGACAAATATCTTTTTAATTTTGGGATAGTGTAGAGGATTTTTCAGATATCTAAAGAAAGTGACTGTTGATTATTTCTTTTATTATTGAGGAAACTAGATGACACTGACTAAGTATATAGACATAGATTGGAGTGTTGATTTAGTTGAAACGAAAATCAAATTCCAGTTAAGTCTTATTGCTCAACAATGGAGCAATCTCATAATGTGGCAAGCATTAAACTTGCACAGCACTGTTCGTATTGAATATTTAGCTATATGTTATGTGTTTTATACAGTATAAGAAATATTATTTGGTTGGATAAATTCATATATTTTTGGAAGATACAACACCCCAGTGGGAGTTGTGCAGATTCATTGTGATGATTAAGCAATCGTGGCTCACACAAGGAATGTCAAATATTTAGGAAAAACCAAATATATCAATGCAAAGTCCTATCTTTGGTAGTGATTCAGTCGATAAATTAAGTGATTCTAAGATACATTTCTAGTCGATTGATGGTTGCAAATCCTTTTGATCAAACTTATTACTAAGTGATATGTTCATAGAACATGTTAGAGTTTTTGAGTTTGCATAGGATTGAATGCAATTCGATTGGGATGTTGAAGGTGTTAACTGACAATTTAAATTGTAATTGTCAGTGTTTTACGAATTATATGTGATTCAATCATATATAATATGTATGTCGACAAGTTATGATTGGCTCTCTTACACGAGCAATCGCCTCTGAACTAGTGGGAGTTCAGAGATGAGATTATATCGATAAACATAATCGAGATAGATTTCAACCACGAATCTATCTGACTTGTTATGAAGCTAAATTTTACAGGTATCCTAAATGTAAATGATTGGATATCTAGGTTAAGTGTATGGAATGCATTTGACTTGTAAGTTTACACGATGTCAAGTTTACATAAGACATACTCTTTCTACCTTGGAAGTTATAGACATTGTGACATGTGTTCATTGACGAATAACATGTGCTTATGACCCTTAAAAGGACATGAGAAAGATGGATCTCTATTTTCTCATTATGTGTGAGTCCTAAAATAACGATTACCCTTATGACTTTCTCCTATATTTCTAAGACAACTTTAACATGTTATCAATAGCTATGAAGATAAGAGCTATACGGGACATGTCTAGGAAAGTAGCTACAGTGGGAGCCTGTAGATACTTAGTGAGAAAGGAAGAATATCTTTATTTAATACACTCTATTTTGATTCATTGACTAGTCAATCAAGTTATGTGTTTGATTATGAATACATTAGATTTCACGAAAAAGGTTGAGTATGCTCTATTTTGAGAGATTCAATAGAGATATTTCAACAAGTGTTAAATGATAAGAGTTCTAGGGTATAACGAGTTGCCTTAGTGTTCAAGTTGTTCTGATTGAGGTGCTATATACTCCCAACGGATGTATAGCATGGAAACTCGATGCAATCGTGGGTCACACGAGGTATTGTCTGAATAAGAATGTGATTTATGAAGGAAATGTGCTAGAGATCATTAGACTTCATATGTGAGTGGGAGATGTAAATAATATATGGAATATTATTTATATATATAAATTATATATAAATCCACATAAGAAGTGTGGATAATGTTGGAAAGGAGTTAATGAGAAGTTATGGGAGTTAATGATAACTCCCGTATTCTCATTTTTATATATGAGCTTTAAGACGCATCAATTGGACTTAAGCCTTTGATAGGAAACATTCTGAGAATAGAATCACAGTATAAGAAAACTCCCTAAAATCAACTCCCGTATCAGAAATCAAACTCACAGTGTACATTAAACACATTCAATATTCTTGATGATGTCAATTCGTGGATAATTGTACACAAAGGATTCTGTGTACTGGACCCTGAGTAAGGAACAAGTGGATTCTGGGGAAAGGACAAACGAGGATACCAAATGGGTTCGTATTTACATCCGCAGCATTAATTATAGGTTAGTGATCCTGTTCGTGTTAGCCACGGGAATGACACTCAATTCCAACATATGGTATCAGAGCCATTATGTTTGGTGTCCCGTTTTAATTAAAGGCATGCTCAATGTTTTCCTGGGTAGTTTTTTACTGCGGTAAAAAAATTGGAATTCTGAAAATACTGATGATGATCAATTTTTTCCGGAGATTATTGTTTTGGCATGCTATATATATTTATTGAATCGATGATATGTGATTAGTCCATGTATTTGAGGCCATGTATGCATGAATTTTTGTACTTCATTTTTTTATCCCGTACGTATTGTCCTCTGTTTGGTCATTTTTTTCATTGATCGAAATTGAGTGTTTTTGGTATTAATGGATAGAGCGAGTGGCGAGGATTCCAGGAATATTTTTATTGCAATTTTTGGCCTAGTGGATTATTTACTATGTTTTTTCAAAGTTTAATTTTTTTTTAAATATGATCCGTTTTTAAATTGCAAAATACGAACCATTTCGGAAATTTTTCGTTGATTTTCTGAATGCTGGGTGATACTACGTATGATGAGGATTCCATACATATTTTTTGTGTAATTTTTGGATAAGAAAAGAGAGAGTTATGATTTTTTGAAGATTTTCGTGACTCGTTTTTAGATCTGAAATTACACCATTTTTAGATTTTCGTGACTCGTTTTTAGATTGTTCTTGGTATGGAATTAATCTATGTTTCATGAGAATTCCATCCATGTATCGTTTATAAATTTTCGTTGAATTTTGAGTGAGATACGAATTTTCAAACTTTTTTCGCGATCGGGGTCATTTTGAATATTTTCAGAATATTTTGGGCATGTTTTTAGAGAATTAGATAGTCTTCAGGGGCCCAAATGCAATTTACAAACTTGGATCCGACCCACTTAGAGGCGGGTCAGACCCGACCCGAACACCGGACGACAACTGCAGCGACGGCGGTTGCGCGTGCAGCCCACGCGCCGGCAGACCCACGTGCAACCCACGCATGCGAGCGCATGAGAGCGCGTAAAGGCGCGTGGCGGCGGCTGGCGGTGCGTCTGGCCATGTTTGAGCGTGTTCCGGCGCGTGCTGTCCTATTTCGTCTTGTTTTCGACCGTTTTCAGCTCGTTTCGTGTCCGTTCGGATGCATTTTCATGTGTTCCAATGTAATTTTTGAAGTGTGGCTTCATTTTAATGTTTTTATTTGCTTTAAGGACTTATGTGGAGACTTTTTTAGTTGACTTTATGTGTTAAGTGCTCCTAATAAATGTCTTTAATTCTCAAATCATATTTAATTGGTGTATGAAATTGTTCGATATGCTCCGGTTAATCCGGGAAAGTGGGAGCCAATGAAGTTAAACTTATTTTTCACTTGTGAATATACCTAATGCTAATTGGAAATTGTGTTCCATAAGCATTAAAATAGAGGAAATTCATGTGTTAAGGTTTAACTAACACTTTATTGTGTTTGTTGTTATTTGGCTGCTCATTTTTCAGGGATGTCAGGGAGCGGAACAGTTTCTGATAGCGACACCAGGACCAGTGAAGAGGTCCTACACGATTTTATGAATGACAAAATGAAGCACACTCACAATTTAAGAGAACACTTCATTGAAGTGTTGGAACAGTTTAACCATTTGTTGGTTTTCATTCGCAACAAGAAACTTCCATTCGATGTTCTCGAACAAATTAAAAGCATTAATACCTGGGCTAGAACTCTTCCACCCTACTTGGAGGAAGACTTTTGGGAGGTATCGAAGTCTTCTGGAGAAGAGTCCGATGGACTAGACATTATGATGTCTTTGTCGTTTGCTACGAGAAAGAAAGATAGAACTCAGGCTCTTAGATCGGCATGCTTGAGGATGGGAAAGATTAGTCGTTCTGATTTTCTGAGATTAAAGAGTCACAGAAAAGATCAGATGAAGAATCCATTCTTGGATCCTCTAGCAAAGGCCATCTATAATACCAGAACTAAAGAGTTCAATTCTTCTAAATTTTTGGAAGTCGAATGACAAGTTAGATCGTGCTCTGCACGGATATTCTTAAGTTGTATTTTGTATAAACTAAATTGATACTCATTGGAGTTCTTTGGTTTTTTCAGTGATAACAGCTTATAACTTGTTTTTCTATATAGTTGTGATTAAAGTGGTTGTTCAGTGCTATTTATTTTGTTTTAAATACTTGAACGTGAGTTTTATGTTTTAAAACTAGAATCGATTTTGAGATGCATGATGAGATCGAAGATTAGTAGCTCTAAGTTATTTTTTGAAATCGAATTATGTATCAATTTTTAGATGTCTTAGTTTGGCTCAGCATAAAAAGTAATAAAACACTAACACAGTGAATCACTTTATAGTTTAAAGAAAATGTCATTGATAGAAAATTTAGTGTGTCTTGGACAAGACCGGACTATTAGTTGTGATCGACCTAGAAATGTCTGACCCGAGCTTTGGGATTGAGAATCAGAGAAATAGGGACCAGGAAGCTTATCTTGTGTGGAAAATGAAATACTTCCACAACACGAGATCTTTGCTTAGTTTAGTGATCACTATGTTAGACAACATTTGAGGGATATGTCTAATATAATCACTGAACTTAAACAAGCTGGTCACTATCTTTCTGATATACACTAAATTCAAGCTCTAGTCTGCTCACTATCAGATCATAGGAATCACCTCGAGATTGTTTTAACTTAATATGAGAGTATTAGAACTTTCGGTTAAGCAGCTTATCAGCTAAATCTAGAGGTTGAAAAGCTTGGAGAAGCTTAGCTTCCTTCTGGTATTTTTCTTTGTTAGTTCTAGTTTAACCGAAGCTTTGAGCTTTAAACGAAAATGGAACTAAAGAAAAGAAAGAAGGATAATTGATCAGATAGTGGGAGGAATGATGACAATACCTTAGACAATGCAATCAATATGAAAAGAAAGAAGAAGCGTGTTAAAATGAATAAGAAGGATATGAGCAAAATGACATACTACAACTGTTGTGAGCATGGTCGTTTTGCACGTGAATGTCCTAATGGGACAAGGCAGATCCATCTAATTCTATTTTATGATTAGTAGATGTCTCTAAATGTTGTTTTTAACTGAATCTCATCTTTTGTGGACTAAAGATTCAGAAACAACAAACCGAGACATTTGAGACAAGGGAGCCATTGTAAATTATTAATGGTTTTGAGTAGGATATAATGCTGGAGTCAAAGTCGAAGACTTGTGACTTGCAGAATTGACTCTGATAGGGTCATAATTTTTATTCTACAAGATGATCAAAGAGCTCCTTAAATCACGCTTTATCTTTTTCTGTTTTATTCATGATTGCTTGTTTTGAGATGCATTGTATACTTATTTTTAAAGTTGTGATTCGCATTAATGTTGAATTTTATAGTTCTGGACTTATAGTGGACGACTTTATGTTTTTGGATGGTGAAAGAACATCTTTCGGCTATTATGAATTCAGTCTGTATCTACTGAATGATGGATCTTCTAGTGATGCTTATATGATAGACATATTTTGCATACTAGTTTAAAGTCATTTTTTTTGCCCAAAACCGTTTGAAAACTATTAGAGCTATATTTTTGTTGCTATTTTTTTTAGTATATGGGTTCCTATTAGATAAGGACACGAGATGGATTATTCCCTGTTTCATTTCATTTAGAGTTGACAGTTCATGTTTTGATCATATCTGTTTGATTTCTCATAAGTCTGATGCACTTGATGTTTCAGACATCTATTTAGACAAGTTGAGAATCAAAATTACATGACTATCAAAGTTGAGGAAACTGATAGGAGACATGAAAGTCTATCTAAAACAATTCGGAGGAATTGTGTAATGAAAAAGGGTTGTCTGACAAACTGACTATCCTTTATAGACATCATTGATTTGGTGTTGCCGAAAGAAGGTATAGAACATTGTCAGAAATGTTAAGATCCATGTAGGCACGAACTAAATTACATATCTTTTAGAAAGATACGTTACTTAAATTAGCTTATATGCTTAATCAAGTGTCTTCTAAGTATATTGATATAACTCCATATGATTTAGGACGGGTAGTAAAACCTATTTCTTGAGTACCCTTAAAACATCAGGATCTGCAACCTTCACACGTGATTTTTCATAAAAATGTGGAAAGTTGAATCCTAGTTGTTGAGAGTATATTTTCATAGGATGTTGTGAAAATTCTAAGGAATACGTGATCATAGGAGCTTCAGTGGGAGCATGACTTATAAGGAATCCCATAATACATATTATCTGGAATTAAATTTTCCTTACAAAGTTGGCATTGGAAATGCTAAACTATTTTTCAAGATTAAGGAAACCAAAATCTATCTGATCCAAGTGGGAGAAGTTTTATCAGTTGATGATGTGGATCTTTGATAGATATTTGCTGGTGACGTTTGCCTGTTGAGGATTTGGTGACTCTTCAATTTGGTAGTGACGTTTGCCTGGAGGGTTTAGTTTCTTCAATTTGGTAACAAATCACACTCTTGAAAAAGTTTAAGGAATAAGTGCTCAGGAAGCATTATGACATAGAAGGACGAACCTTCTTTGTTTTCTCCAGAAATTAGAAGAAAGCGATAGAAGTTTATTTAAATCTATGAAGTCTAGACGAGTTTACAAACTTTTAGAGTTTCTAAAGGGACAATAAATTTTTGGGAATAACTAGATTCTCAAGATTATAAGTTATCAAATGACTCAATATGAGAGGTTTGAAGATCACTTGGTGGCTACAAAAGGATATATTCTACTGAAGGGTTAAATCTTTTCACCTATTGTGAGATTTGCCTCAATTCATCTACTTCTAGCTATAGTAGCTAGTATAGGATTAGAATTGCTTCAAATTGACGTTAAGAATGTTCTTCTCAGTGGGAGGATTAGAAGATGAAATCTACGTAGTATTGTAAAAATTATTCTTCAAGAACAAGAGGATAAAGTTCATAAATTGATAAGTCGATTTATAGACTTTAGTAATCCTCGAAATCAGTGGTGTTTAGAGATTACAATCGATGCCTATCTCATTCAACTTTGTTTTAGAAAAACAAAGACTACTGTGTTAAAGTTAAACGTCCTAAGAATTGTTTTGTGATTATATCTCTGATGTGGATGATGTAATGTAAGCCGGAAACAATAAAGAGTATTCCAAGATGAAGAGGGTGAGGCAGTGTAGATAATCAATGGTAAGATCCATGAGGAGTGTTCAAAGAAATTTTTGAAGTATATTTTAAAGATTTTGTTCAAGAAAGTCATGGAACATCTCAAGATGGACACCTGCAAACCACTGGATACTTGTATTGTAGAGGAAAGTATTTGAGTCAAGATATGTGTCCCGAGACTCAAGAAAGTTAGAAAAAATTATTCAAAGTTCTATACATAAATTAAGACATCTATTATGGCATTGGTCTATTTGACAAATATCTTTTTAATTTTGGGATAGTGTAGAGGATTTTTCAGATATCTAAAGAAAGTGACTGTTGATTATTTCTTTTATTATTGAGGAAACTAGATGACACTGACTAAGTATATAGACATAGATTGGAGTGTTGATTTAGTTGAAACGAAAATCAAATTCCAGTTAAGTCTTATTGCTCAACAATGGAGCAATCTCATAATGTGGCAAGCATTAAACTTGCACAGCACTGTTCGTATTGAATATTTAGCTATATGTTATGTGTTTTATACAGTATAAGAAATATTATTTGGTTGGATAAATTCATATATTTTTGGAAGATACAACACCCCAGTGGGAGTTGTGCAGATTCATTGTGATGATTAAGCAATCGTGGCTCACACAAGGAATGTCAAATATTTAGGAAAAACCAAATATATCAATGCAAAGTCCTATCTTTGGTAGTGATTCAGTCGATAAATTAAGTGATTCTAAGATACATTTCTAGTCGATTGATGGTTGCAAATCCTTTTGATCAAACTTATTACTAAGTGATATGTTCATAGAACATGTTAGAGTTTTTGAGTTTGCATAGGATTGAATGCAATTCGATTGGGATGTTGAAGGTGTTAACTGACAATTTAAATTGTAATTGTCAGTGTTTTACGAATTATATGTGATTCAATCATATATAATATGTATGTCGACAAGTTATGATTGGCTCTCTTACACGAGCAATCGCCTCTGAACTAGTGGGAGTTCAGAGATGAGATTATATCGATAAACATAATCGAGATAGATTTCAACCACGAATCTATCTGACTTGTTATGAAGCTAAATTTTACAGGTATCCTAAATGTAAATGATTGGATATCTAGGTTAAGTGTATGGAATGCATTTGACTTGTAAGTTTACACGATGTCAAGTTTACATAAGACATACTCTTTCTACCTTGGAAGTTATAGACATTGTGACATGTGTTCATTGACGAATAACATGTGCTTATGACCCTTAAAAGGACATGAGAAAGATGGATCTCTATTTTCTCATTATGTGTGAGTCCTAAAATAACGATTACCCTTATGACTTTCTCCTATATTTCTAAGACAACTTTAACATGTTATCAATAGCTATGAAGATAAGAGCTATACGGGACATGTCTAGGAAAGTAGCTACAGT
>JAPKLY010007924.1:0-10501 GCA_026898435.1 Prunella vulgaris | reverse complement strand
TGTGCAAGACACACAACCGACACCAATGGAGGACTTGGAAGAAACCCAAGTGTTGAGACCTGCGCAGGGGCGCAAACCTACTCCCATGGAGGTAGCTGATGAGGCCCAAGGTGGGGGACCTGCTGGAGGTCAAGAACCAACACCAATGGACGTTGACCCAACTCCCCAAGTCACCACACCATCCCAAGCTGACAGACCACCGGAGGTGTTCACAGCCGACTAGCTCGCCCAAGCTGAGAGCCAACCCGATGACCTCCAACCGCGCATAGGCAACGAGCCAGCGCAAATGTCACAAGGGGAGTGGGACGAGTTCATCAGCGACCCGAGGTGGAAAAGTCAAAAGAGAAAAGCCACCCCCTTGGAAGAGTTGATAGCACTCCCTGTGGACCCAAAAAAGGACATAGAACTTTTCATCGGTTCTGAGTTACCTGAACCGTACCGGTCGAGGATGGAGCTGTTCTTGATGACCAACCTTAATGTGTTTGCCTGGTCTCACGAAGACATGACGGGAATCCCGTTGGAACATGCTTACCACAGACTTAACATAGACCCGACGAGGAGACCTATACCCCAAAAGCGGAGGAAGTATGGACCAGATAAGTACGCAGCTCTAACAGTAGATGTGGAGAAGTTGTTAGACAACAAGCTCATCAAGGAAGCTTTGTGTCCGCAGTGGGTCGCGAACCCCTTCCTGGTAAAGAAACACAATGGGACGTGGAGACTCTGCATTGACTTCACGGACCTGAACAAAGCATGCCCGAAGGACAACTTCCCACTACCTCACATTGACCAGCTGGTGGACAGCACCGCAGGCCATGAGATGATGACATTCATGGATGCTTTTGCGGGCTATCACCAGATAGCTCTACACCCAGATGACCAGGAACACACGGCGTTCTACACTAACAAGAACATGTATTGCAGGGAAACGATGCCGTTCGGGCTCATCAACGCCGGAGCTACCTACCAAAGATTGGTGAACAAAATGTTTGACCAACACATTGGCGAATCCATGGAGGTGTACGTGGACGACATAGTTGTTAAGAGTTTGAGAAAGGAGGACCACCTAGACCACCTGAAATAGACCTTCGACATACTGCGCCACTACAACATGATGTTGAACCCCAAAAAGACCAGCTTCGGTGTGCACTCTGGGAAGTTCCTGGGGCACCTAGTTAGCCAGCGTGGAATTGAGGTCAACCCAACACAGGTCCAATGCATAATCTAGATGGGTATACCTGATTCCGTCCAAAAAATTCAAAGACTGACTGGGTGCATGGCAGCCCTGAACAGATTCATCTCCAGGTCTGGCGACCGAAATTGCCCATTTTTCGAGGCAATTAAGGCAAACACACGGAGGTACAAAGAGGCCGCCAAAGCCAACAAGCTCCACCTCAAAAACCACTTCGTCTGGACAAATGAATGCCAACGAGCCTTCGAAGATATCAAAACATACCTGGCGGATACACAGGTCCTGTCAAAGCCGATACCTGGAGAAAAGTTGTACTTCTACCTGGCTGCATCGGAGGTGGCCATCAGCTCCGTCATGGTCCGAGAGGAGGCAAAAACACACCTACCAGTGTACTACGTGAGCCAAGTCTTACATGAAGCAGAGTTGCAGTACACCCCAACAGAGAAGCTGGCTTATGCACTGGTGATGAGTGTTAGAAAATTGAGGCCTTACTTCTTTGACCACCCAGTAGAGGTGCTAACAACGTTCCCACTACGTCAAATACTACAGCGCCCAGACACCGCCGGACGCCTGCTGAAATGGTCACTGGAGATCAGCCAATACGGTATAACCTACGCTCCCCGAACAGCGATCAAGGGACAAGCACTTGCCAACTTCATCGTCGAGCTAACTTTCCCACAAGATCCGATGAGGGGGCGTATAGCTCCGTGGCATCTCTACGTGGACGGATCATCAACTAGCATAGCAGCAGACACCGGCGTGGTCCTGATCAGCCCAGACAGACAAGTCTTCACCTCCGCAATTCGGTTTGACTTTCGAGCAACCAACAACGAGGCGGAGTATGAAGCGTTGATAGCAGGACTTAGGCTATCATTAGCTGTGGGGGCAACCAATCTTCAAGTTTTTGGAGATTCCCAGCTAATAATATCCCAAGTCCGGGGGGAATATGAAGCAAAAGACCAGCAGATTATGACCTACCAGAAGATAGCCTCGCATTTGATCTCGATGTTTACACAAGTTTACATCAATCAGATACCGCGGCTAGAAAACACACAAGCAGATGCTCTAGCCCGGCTAGCTACTAGCAATGGTGAAGCTGAATTCATGGAGGTCGTGATCACCACATTGAAAAACCTCTCGACTTTCGATTACAAGATGAATCAAACCTCGAGCGGGGGGCAGGAGGACAGTGAAGGTGGTGAAGATTGGTGCACTCCAATCCAAAAATACCTAACAGACGGAATAACCCCCGTGGACACCTGGGAAGCTAGCCGGTTAATAAAGCAAGCTGCCAGATATACCCTGCTGGATGGCCAACTCTATAAACGTGGATTCTCTCTACCCCTACTCAAATGCCTAACTAGGAAGCAGGGGTCCGAAGTGTTAGAAGAAATTCACGAAGGGATCTGTGGGAGTCACGCTGGGGGGCAAGCATTGGCATATAAGACGATCAGACAGGGCTACCACTGGCCCATTCTTCGCAAAGATGCCATCAGCTTCGCTCGAAGGTGCCGAAAGTGCCAACTTTTCACACCTAACATCCACTCCCCAGCCAACCAGCTTAAGTCAGTTTTCAGCCCATGGCCTTTCGTGAAATGGGGTATCGACTTGATCGGCCCATTTCCATCTGGTAGAGGCGGTGTAAAGTTTGCTGTCGTAGCAGTAGACTACTACACTAAGTGGGCTGAGGCCGAAGCTCTCACAACCATAACCCAAGAAAGGATGATCGGCTTCATTTGGAAAAACCTGATATGCAGGTTTGGACTCCCGCAGTCGGTCATCACTGATAATGGAAGGCAGTTCTACGGACAGAAGTTGAGGGACTTCTGCAGTTCATGGAACATCAAGAAGTACTACTCAACTCCATATCACCCCCAGTCGAACGGCCAGGTCGAGGCGGTGAACAATATCCTGAAACACATATTGAAGCTCCGCCTCGAAGAAAAGAAGGGGAGCTGGGCAGACGAACTCCCGGAGGTCCTATGATCTTATAGAACTTCCTATAGGGCCAGCACCGGGGAGACCCCATTCGCCCTAGCCTTCGGGACTGAAGCCGTAGTCCAGGTTGAAGTCCAGAACAAGACTTGGAAGGTGGTGGAGTATGATGAAGAAAAGAATGATGAAGCCTTGGCAGTAGAAAAGGATCTGATCGAAGAGACCAGAGCTTCGTCAGAAATGAAGAACGCCACCTACAAGCGTAGAGCGGAAAAATATTACAACTCTCAGGTCCGAGATCGAAAATTCAAGGTCGGAGACCTGGTGTTAAAAAAGAAATTGATGGCCCCACCAGGTGTATTCGATTCAAACTGGGAAGGACCGTTCCGGGTCACCGCAGCCTAGCCAAACGATACCTATGATCTGGAAGACGCAGAAGGCAAGGTTTCGTCATACACCTGGAGCTCGGCACATCTAAAAAAGTTCTACCAATAGACTAGAATCCTGTAATAGACTAGTCGAAGGATTACATCGGAAATGTCGATGGCAACCGATGTAAATAACGTTACTAAAAAAAAATAATTTAGAAAAATTCCCCAAGTGTTTGGACCTGTGCAGCTCTCCAACCAGACGAGCTACACCAGGTCACCCGCTGCTCCAGATAACTCGCCGAGCCTAGCTCTCCCACATGCTCAAAAATCCTCAATGCGCAAGGACCAAGGTCCCAAACGTTGTAATTAAATAGCTCGAAGGCAAAGGCCAAAGTGCCCAAGGTCGCGAAAGTACCCTCCTTAAAGGGTTGCTAAGAACCTACTGCCACAAGTTAGAAAAATTCGTGAAAAAGACAAAAACGTCTAAGGCAAGGTTCGTGAAACCCAATGGCCCAACGTGAATCAATCGAAGTGCAGTTCGCTGCCCTAAGTGGCCTAAGACGAACGATTCGTGGCCCTAAGTGGCATAAAACGAAGAATACGCACTCTCAAAATTGAGGTACAATTCGTACTCGTAAGTGACGTAAAATGAACGATTCGCTTCTCGAAGTAGAATAAGACGAACAATTATGTACCAGAAAAATAAACAAAAACGAGCTATTTAAGAAATTATAACGTAAAAGCGCAAAATTCGTAAATAAAAAGAGTTAGACAAAAAATGCTCGACTTCTATTCAAAAGATACTTAAGAAATTTTCAAGTCAAAAATATACTTGAAAAAATCCTAAGTATAAGTAGCAGTGCTGGCCACAAAGGCCGACCAGCTGACCATCTTTGAACTACAAAAAAGCTCCTTCTGGGCGAGCTGCACATGCCCTGCGAGCTAAATCTACTTGAACCAAAAAAGCAAAGGCTACAAAAAAGGAGCTCCTTCTGGGCGAGCTCCAAAACCCGTCGACCTACTATAAGTTGGAAATTAAAAAAGCTAATCTAAGAAAGCAAGGAAAAGCCTAAGTCTCGGGGGCATCAGCAGGGGCGGAGGCGACCTCAGTGGGGACAGGGGAGACCTGGGCACCAGGAAGGGCAAGTTCAGCCTCTGAAGTGATGTTGCCAGTAAGCCCGCTGGCATCGAACTCGCCCAGATTTAGCATGGCATCCCCACACGCCTCTTGAAGTTGCTCCATAGTGGGCGGAGTCCGCTCCTCTTGGTCGGCGACCTCCGTTTTGCCCAGATTCAGTTCCGGCACTGGGATGGTATTGATAATCTTGAACCGTGCCGGAACAAAATCCAGTGGAATTCCAAGTTCGAGGAGGTCGCCAATATCCAGCTGGGCATCATTAGGGAAAGGGACCCTGTCCAAGCACTCCATAAACTCGCCCACTACCGCCTTCACCACATCATCATGATGGGCTCGCGCCCACTAGAGGGCTCTTAGAACCTCGGCGTAACATTGCACGAAGCCCCGATTCGAGGCCTCAGCTTTCGCAGCTACCAAATCGGCCGAGGAGGCAGCACTGTTGCGTAGTTCGGTGACCTCAAGGGCCTTCGCCTCCAATTCAGCCCTTAGCCTCGCGCACTCCCTGTCCGCCCCCCGGGCCAGGCCTCGCTGGAGTTCCAGCTCCCTCTTCATCAGACTATGCTGATCGATCTCCCGGGCGAGCTGTCCGGCGAGCTCCTCTTCCTTTGCTTTGAGTTTGGCCTCTGCGTCCCTCTCAAACCCGGCGAGCTGTCGCTGGAGGTCGCCGAGTTGCTTCAAAGCGTCCTGCTCGGCGATCAGCGATGCTGCAGCTTTCTCCTCAGTGAGCTGCGCCTGCTTTTTTGCTTTGTCAGCAGAGTCCGCCAACGCCAGCATCCGTTTGTTCCTATTGGAGCGGCCTGCCTCTAGCTCGGCGACCTGCTCGAGGGCCTTTTGATTGGCGAGCACCAATCTACTCACATAGTGGCCCGAGAGAAGGAGGTTCTCCCTCAGGTCCTGGCTGTTGATGCCCGCCACCAACGGGGTCATCCAGTGCCTCGGCACCTCGCTCACAGCATTCCGGGCTATGCCCGGAGGAAGGTTCCGCATCGACGTGAGAGAGTGGGATCGCTGGAAGGCATGCAGAGCCTCGTGGTGGTTCGGGAAAGCAATTGGAGCATAGCTGCGGAATCGGAATAGATAGAAAGTGTTAGGAAAAAATAAGGAGTAATAGGCAATAAAGGTCATTTGGGCGAACTACTTACTGAACTCGGTCGGGGTCCCAACCCAATAGCGTATCGTCGGTGGTTTGCACCCCGAATGGGGAAGGTGAAGGGGGCGAACTCCGAATGGGCGTAGCTGCCAGCGGGGCGGTGGATTGAACAGAGCCCCCTGCCCCGACCTCGCTGAGGTCCTCTCAGCCCGGTCGGACTCTTCATCGACTAGGCCGGTATATCTCGTTCTCTTGCGAGCTGGGGGATCCTCCTCGCCAGCTCGGGATCCGCCACCCCCTTGGGATCCGCCACCCCCTTGGGATCCGTAACAGCTCGTCCCCCACCTCGGCCGACCAGGGCGACCTCCGATGCCTTGGACTTTTCAGGAGCCTTGGCTTTCTCCTTTTGAGCTCCCGATCCCCCTGCCTCGCCCTTTTTAGAGGCGAGCTCTGCCGCCTTGCTCGCCTCCAACGCGAGCACGGACGGTGGGGCAAGTCGATTGGGGTGAGGTGGGCCCAACTCCAATCGTTCCTTCATAATCCGGTAGGCCTCGGGGACCTCGGCAATTGGAATGGCGACGAAGCTACCACCTGCACAAGAAAACTACGAATGTCAGCATAATGGACGAGCTACTACCCCCCACAGGCGAGCTTCAAAGGGTTAAACCTGGGAGCTCGGGACCTTGGATATCAAGGTGGTGCGGCAGTGTAAGGAGCCCGGCGAGCCGCAGGCAATGGTGCGCGCACAGGTGGGCGACCTGCCTATCCTTCTCGCTTCTCAAGCAGTAGATGGCGCGCACCACGTCGAACTGCTCCGACACTTTAGGCCTGCCCCGGCTGGATTTGTGTCGCTTCGGAACTGCAAAAGGAATGGAAATTAGAATTAGTATATCTAATTCAACCCACGCACACCGAAATAAGCGACCTACTGCTGGCTTCCCCATATCCCTCTGGAGTGGGAATACGGTCACCCCGTCCATGATACGTGTTGGAGGCTCGCCAATCTCCACCGATGAAGAAAAACTGCTTCTTCCATTCACGGACTTTATTAGGCAAGTCCCCAAGAAATTTCTCCCCTGGGCGAGCCTTCAGATAATAATACCCCGCGCCATCCTGCGCCCGCTTGGTCACGGCGAAGAGCTCGCCCAAGTCCGCCGAGGTTGTCGCATTCTCATAGCCCTCCAACCCAAAAACAGACAGAGCTGCGATAAGGTTGCTCCACGCATTCAGAGTGAGCTGGGTGATGGCCAGATTATTGTCGGCAAGATATTGGCCAATGATCGGGTGCAGCGGCAACGTAAGCCCGGCCCTCAGAACATCTACATTCAAAGCGGTCATCCCCTCAGGAGGTGCGTCAGCCCGCTCATCCATCATTGAGGCATACATTAAGATGTCCAGTGGGATGCGATATTCCCTGCGTATGATGGGCAGGTCGCATTCATCAATAAGGCTCACCACCTCGCCAGCCTTGTACTCAGAAGGGGCGACTTCTTCCAGGTCGGCGGGGTCGGCGCGAGGTGCCAGATTTGGGTAGGGGAAGCTCGCCGCGTACTCGGCGACATACTCATTCCAATTGAATGGGTGAACCACCTTGGTGGGAACCTGGTACTCTACCAGCTGGGGTTCCGGGAAACCGATTCGACGAAACCATTCGAGCGTAACTTCCTCCAGGTCGCCACCCTCCTCACCGACCTCGGCAACGCCCTCATCAACCTCCTCGGGTCCTTCGTTGCCACTGGCAACTCTTTCCTCTTGGGTGACCTTGCCACCTTCCTCCCACACCTCGCGGTATACAGAGCTGGAGCCTCCTTCCTCCGGATCGGGACGCAGCTCGCTAGGTATCTCGCCACGCGGCTCACTGGAGACCTGGCGAGCTACCGAGGTTGCCTCGGAGCTAGAGCCGATCTCCACGTACGAGACCCGGGGTAGTTCCTCATCAGTCATTGACCGTTTATCGGGGTTCCGGTCCGAAGGGGTCCTACTCGAGGAACGTGTTGACATAGTCTCAGAGAAGTCTAAAAGGTCCTCAATCCCAAATCCAACAATCCCGATGTCAAGGGAGTCCAAAGGGGTTCTCGGCACAGTCCGCGGTCCAAAGATTGAATAATTCCAAAAGAAAATGAAAGAAAATCGCAAAAAAGGATAGAAGAGAAAGGAAGAAAAACCAAGTCCTACCTTGAAGAGCCTTCAAAAATCCGTCGAGCACAAGAAAAATCGGTCGTCGGGAAAGCTCTGAGAATTCTAAATGCAGAAAGTGAGGAAATGAATCCATTTCCCCCTATTTATAGACGTCGGGGTGAGGTGCAATATTCACAAAGTACAGGGACCTGTTTGCAAGAAATTTGAAAGATTATATGATTGTGGGCGGGAACCGAGGTCTCAAAAGGCGTGCATGACCCCTGGATTCCGGCACCACGACAACCAGGAATAACCGCCTTGACCGAGCTCGCCTGATAGCTCGGCAGTCGCCCAGAGATAGTTCGCCAAATTTCAAGTTCTCCAGCTCGCCTGGACATTTGACGAGGTCATGACACAAGCGAGCTGGGGGGCAAATGTTGGACTAGCGAACTAACATAATTAGTATATGAATAATCGCCAAGGTTTGACAGGTCGTCAGGACTCACCCGGATCCATAAAGGTGCGGAGCTCGCCCGCATGGGGATAGCCCACCTGTGTAGCTGGCCCAAAAGGGCTCGCCCCTGTCATCCTAGAGCTCGCCCCTAGCTCGCCTGGTATCCCCAGGAAGGCCTCGCCGAGATCCATCATCGCATAATGTCCATAAGCCACACAAGGCACTGGAGCTCGCCCAAGAGTTCGCCCAAACCACTGTAGCCCACCACCGAGCTCGCCCATGAGCTCGCCTAATAGTCAAATAGGACCCCGATGGTGCGCTCTTTTTTCCTCCATCCGGTTTATCCACAAGGGTGGTTTACGGCGAGATTTTTAACGAGGCCCATCTAGTCTAAGGCATAGTAGTAGGATGAGGCATGATAAAGGAAGCAGTGTGGGAGACCAAGACGAGGGTAAGGGACCCTCGTCAACACCGGAAGCCACATAGGCTCGTAAGGTGCCGTCTCACACTCGCACACCGATAAATAAGACCTCTCTTGTACTATTCACACAATTCTCACATTTCACACAATCAATACAATCTTCATTGCAATATTTCTCTCTCTAAACTCTCTACTCTCCCTCCCCAAGAACATAAAATCATAAGATTATTGTTTGGTAGAATTAATCCGTCGTAAAGCCACATAAACGAACACAATCAGCAAATTCTATCAACATTATCATCCCAATTTGCGAAAAAAATACATCATATATTTAATTCCATGAGATCTTGATTTATTAGATATTCTTGTATTCAAGATACATATCTTTTTTCCATAAAATCTCTCATTAATTCAATATATAATTATTTTCGAAAATTCATAATAAATGGGCCCAAAATATTTCTTTTATTTTTAATCACCTTGTCAATTGTTGGACATTTAATTGGGCTACTTGAGGGGCATTTAGGAGAATTAAGATTGGACCTCCTAATGGGCCTTGAATTCTAACAATGAGCACAATGTTATTCAACCCATTAACATTAATCTCACCCCACTATAGGATTAATGTTGCACTATCCATCTTAACCCATATTACTATCATATGGCTCCCGGTCATTATTTCCCGTGTTTAAGAATCTCTTGTCCGTTAATTAATCAAGCCACTGAACGCTTTAATTAATTTAACATCTTAACCTTGGAGTAAGGACAACTCTTCTTTATCATCATACCGGAAACAAATTCCACTTGTAAGATTTAGTATGACGAACTTTTAGAGCCCACCAAGGGGACTAATCATGCAAGACTCTCCAAGAACACGTTCCTCTGTATTAAATCTTAGCAACTGTCATGTTCTCAATGACGTCACCCAAGATGCAAAGTATTGAGTCTTATTGACTCTCTACCCATAACAAAATAAAGTGCCACGCAAGGATCACACACAGTCCTATTTAAGGGACAGAGGTTTAGAAATAAACGACCACTGAGGTCTAATTCTTCATCCCATAAATCAGTCCGGAAGAATTACCTCTCTGTAGGTCTTCTTCAATGCATCATCATGCACTAGTGCAATCCCTTGGTCAAGATAAGCCAATCTGGGATCTACACATCAACCGTTTACCAATGGGGTGTTCAAATCCCATCTACGTTTTGAATTTAGTACTTGTTACAAGAAACTGATAATGTGATCTTGGTGTGAGTTATCCGGGGATCACCACATTTATCTATAGTGTAACTTGTACTATTATATGAACGGATTGCAATAAATAAATAACATCCATATTTATCTAAAGCACAGTGATAAAAAATTTATTTCAGATAAAGCTCAAATATTCACTTTAGTTATACAAAGTAAAAGCATACTTTCTAGTATAACCCTAACAGATTTGACATGTCTTTAGCACTTTCATCAATATCCTTGGAAGTATGCTCAACAATCTGCTCATCAACTTGAGCCTCCAAGTTTGTTTGAACAACAGTTTGAACTATCTTTGCTTGAGCACCACCCATTGGTGCATCATCATCACCACCTTCATCATTATCAGATTTATCCTTGGGCTCTTTGCAAGGTGAATCATCTTTTCTTGCTTCTTTTTCTTTCTCAGCTTGATCAGGGTTAGATTCTTCAGCTTGTACTGGATCTGCAGCACTAGCTCCTGCAGACTCCAATAAAATGGCCTCTTTAGCCAAAATAGTTAAGCCCTCTACTTCAACTATTTGGTGACT
>JAPKLY010007923.1:0-10503 GCA_026898435.1 Prunella vulgaris | reverse complement strand
GAGCTATCCTAGTTGGAAACCAAGAATACCAAACCTCTCAAGGTGTGTGATAGGTTGGTTAGAAGGACTGGGACTTGTAAAATGCCCAGGGGTCAGTTCCTAAGAGAGGAAGTTGGCTACTCGTGTCCCTTGGCACGTAAAACCCAAGTACCTATCCTCAGGGTTTTGAGGATAACTTCCTGTTAAATCAGGTCGTGGACGTAGGAGTTGGTTATCTTCGAACCACGTTAAAAAGTCCCCAGTGTGCTGATTTACTATTCTGTTCAGGATCATAACTGTCATCATATTAAACTGAACATACTGCATTGTCTTTAACTTCAGGACCGAATCAATCATCCTGAAACTGAATACTGTGCTCTCAGCCTTAACCACCAATTTACTAAGCAACTCAGAGAAAATGTTTTCAGAAACTAAAACGAGTAGAATCTAAGGGCTCACTTTCCGCACATACTCTGACTCACTGAGATAGTTATCCAACTGACTAGCTTCAGAGCGCTCAGTAGGTTTGTTATCTCTACTGAGTTTCCAAGCACTTTACCCACACTCAGTTTATCTGACTCGTTACTGAACCGTCCCTGCTGCCCCTGTGGACCTTCAGCATACTGAGTACTTCAGGGAATCCTGACTGAGTGCGTAAGAGCATTTTTTTGAGTCTTTCAGAAAAATCTGACATCAGTGTATTCCCCCCCATACACTGATTTAACTCGTTTCGGGACCAACAAGTGGTATAAGAGCTGTGGTTCAAAAGATCACTGACTTTGCTTACTAACAGTTTCCGAGGAGAAACTTTTGGTGGTCTACTGAACTGATCTTGTTTCTGAAAAACTGCATATCATGGCATCCGGTTCTAAACGCCTCGAGGGCAATCTTCCTGAATTCTCTATTAACAATTATGACTATTGGAAATTCAGGGTACTTGCACATCTCTATTCTGTCCATGATCAGTTGCCTCAGGTGATCGAGCATGGCCCGATCAGATTTATGAGGAATCTTCAGATGACCTGGCCTGTTGCTGGCAATGTTCCTGTTCCAGCCGCCGGAGATGAAGAAGTGGAGAGGTCCGCGCTTAATTCTGATCAGATTAAGCAAATCGGACTGGATAATGTTGCCAAGAACATTATACTCCACACCGTTTCTTACGAGAATTCGGTCAGACTCATGCATCTGAGGACAGCTAAGGAGATCTGGGATACCCTGAGGGAAATGAGTGAAGGATCAGAAAAGATCAAGGAGAACAAGAGAGATCTTGCTATCAGGAAGTTTGAGGCCTTCAAGATGCTAGAGGGAGAATCCATTGATCAGATGGAAGCTCGGTTCATTAAGATGATGAACGAGCTGGCAACCCTTGGGAAGGAGTTTCCCAAGAGGGAGGTGTCTTCTAAAATCCTGAACTGTCTCCCTGAAAGATGGGACACAGGAGTAATCTTGTTGAAAAACACTCAGGATCTTACAAACATTTCTTACTCTCACCTATTCTCAGAGTTAAAGGCTCTGGAATTTGACCTCGATAAGAGGAAGAAGATTGGTGTTGTCAGTGAGGAAGTTAGTGAGGAGAAGACATCTGAAAAGGAAAAGAGCGTGGCTCTTAAAGCTACTCCTGAGCCTGAGGCTAGATCTGGCTCCAAGTCTCTGAAGGAGATGAACAAAGATGAGCTAGCCTTGGAGTACAGCCTGATGGCACGGCGATTCGAGAAACTGAACTCTCGATTCGGAAGGTATAAGAAATTTTATACTGACACCCGTGATCGCAGGTACTCCAGCCCCAGGAGATCAAGCCCCCGGAGAGAAGAAAGAAGAGGTTCAGATTCCAGGAGGGATCGCAATGAGCCTGAACGACGCAGAGATGAAAATAGAAGAGAAGATGAGCCCAGAAGATCCAGCTCCAAATCTGAAAGATCATCAGGGAGCAGGAGGGAATCATCTGATAAAAGGTACACTGACAAGAAGTTTGCTTCTGATGTAGATCAGTGCTACCACTGCAAAAAGACCGGACATTATCAGTATGATTGTCCGGAGCTCAGTGCTCGTGAGCAAGAAGATCGGAGAGCCAAAAGAGAGCTCAGAGCTTCAGACCGGAGAGCATTGCTTGCTGAGGATTCCTCAGATTCAGATGGCCCTGGACGCCGGTCCCCTGAACTCTTCTCCGTTGAGGAGTATGATGACCTCTGCCTAATGGCAGATGATGAGGTATGTTCTTCTGCCTCTTCTCCTGATCACGCACCTGAGTTTAGCTCAGATTCAGCAGGAGAACTCGACATTCAGCTCGCTCTAGAGCAATTGATGGTTGACTTCTCAAGCCTGCAGGAGACTCATACTCACACAGTGGATGTGAATGCACAACTGAGTGAGAAGAACGATCGGTTAACTGAGTCTCTCAGAGTAAGAGATACTGAGGAAGCCCTCAGATTAGTACATCTTCAGGAAGAGCTACTTCATGCTAGGAATAAACATGATGAAGCTCCACTGGAGATAGAAAGACTGAAGGGTGTAATCAGCTCGCTGATTGAGACTCGTGATACTGATTTGTTCCTTGCTCAGGAACAACTGATGATTGAGCGAACTGCTCTAAGAATGATGCTCGAAACTGAGTGGCTAGCTCGCCTCTGTGCTGAGCAAACTGCTTGGGATCTTGAGCTGATCTCAAAAGAGAAAGCTCATTCAGAATTGGTGCTTCAATACACCACTGAAACTGTGGCCCTGAAAGAAACAAATGGGCATCTTAAGGTTAAGTTGAAGAAGTTATACACATCTACCCAAGTGGTTGATGAGTTGACAAGTTTCTCTCAGCTGACTGATGGTGCTAAAGCTGGGTTAGGCTATGATGCCACAAAAGACCCAAAGGGCAAGAAGAAGAGAGGTGCTTCAGGGAGCAACTCTCAGAAAAAGTTTGTCCCTGCCCTAACTGATGACAAGAGCTCAAGTGTTGCTCATCAGAATAAAGGCAAAGGGAAGGAGAAAATGCCTGCTGAACCTGTCAGACAAAGGACTGAGAAACCAAGACAAAAACCTAAGGAAAAAGTCAAAGTTTCTCATCCTGAGTCTAGGAAGATAGACCAAGGGAACTCCATGGCTCAGCCTAGGAATCCTCAAACTGGGAAGAATTCTGTTCCTAGCACTTCTCAGGCCCAGCCTAGAAATGCTCAGAACAGAAGGAACTCAGGACAAAGGAGACCTCAGGCAAGACCTAGGACTACTGAGGTTCAGACTCCTCAGACAGGGCACAGAGCCCATCAGGAGCGTCTTAATCCTCAAAGGAGAAGGACAAACCAGGTGGCCTCTGAAAGGCAATGGATACCTGACTCCAGAAACACTCAGGCCAGACCTCAAGTGCCAAGAGGTCAGACCCGAGCTGCTCCTACTCAGGACAGACTTCAGCCCAATGCACCCAGGCCAAGGAGGAACAGGAGGCCCACTCCCAAGAATCAATATAGGGCTCCTGAACCTCAGGCTGACACTCATACACCCTCAACTTCCCAGGCACAAGGGAAGAAGAAAACTGTGTATGTTGATATTTCTGGGAGACAGGTCTACACTTCTGATGCTATCAGAATTGTCAGACAAATCTGGATCCCGAAGGGTATGGCTGACTCAGTAGGACCCAATACTAGATGGGTACCTGAGGCCTGATTCTTTTCAGGTCGCTGCGGGCTACAAGAAGAAGAAGGAGGATCTGATGAAGGACTGGTACTTGGACTCAGGATGTTCCAGCCACATGACCGGATTTCGTGATCTCCTTCAGGATTATGTAGCTCAAGAAGGCCCGCAGGTAACCTTTGGTGATAACTCTAAAGGTTTCACCAGAGGATTCGGAACCCTTGTTATTGGCTCTGTCCGTGTACTGAATGTATCATATGTTGATGGACTGAGACATAACTTGCTCTCGGTTAGTCAGTTTTGTGACCGAGGATATAGTGTAGAATTTACATCTAACATGTGTCTTGTGAAGGACAAATCTACCCTGCAGGTTCTGATTACA
This sequence comes from Prunella vulgaris, assembly GCA_026898435.1. Lineage (NCBI taxonomy): Eukaryota > Viridiplantae > Streptophyta > Magnoliopsida > Lamiales > Lamiaceae > Prunella > Prunella vulgaris. The sequence continues at coordinate 6,527 of JAPKLY010007923.1, read as the reverse complement.
GGTGTCAGGAGGGGCAATGTATATTTTGCTGACTTCAAGAGCAGTCCTCCTGAAACTTGTTTTGTCGCTAAGAGCTCTTCCGAGCTCAGTTGGCTTTGGCATAAACGTCTGAGTCACTTAAACTTAAAGATTATTAACAAAATTTCTAGACTTTCCCTTGTAGATGGTCTACCTAATGAAGTTTTTAGCAAAGACCACGTGTGCGGAGCATGTCAGGAAGGCAAGCAAACCAAAGCCTCATTCAAAGTTAAAGAAGTCTTCTCAACTGACAGAGTGCTTCAGCTCCTGCACATGGATCTCTTTGGTCCAGTTACTTCTGTCAGCATAAACGGTAGGAAATATACCCTTGTTGTTGTTGATGATTATTCCAGGTACACATGGGTCATTTTCTTGCTGAACAAAAAGGAGACTCAGGTCAAGCTTCTAGAGTTACTCAAGCAATTGAGTACTGAACAGGGTCAGAGCATAGTCAAGATCCGATCAGATCGAGGAACAGAGTTTATTAACTCTATTATAACTGACTTTTGTACTAACCATGGTATAGCTCATGAGACTTCTGCAGCTAGGACCCCTCAGCAGAATGGGGTAGCTGAAAGAAGGAATCTGACCCTGAAGGAAGCTGCCATGACCATGCTGGCTGAGTCAGGACTGCCCAAGAAGTACTGGGCTGAAGCAATCAACACTGCTTGCTACACTCAGAACCGATCTATGCTAAACAAACAACATGCTCAGACACCTTATGAAACTTGGAACAAGAGGAAACCTCGCATCTCCTATTTCCATATTTTTGGGTATAAGTGTTTCATCCTGAACAATGGGAAAGACCAGCTGAAAGCCTTTGATAGCAAATCTGATGAGGGAGTTTTCTTAGCATACTCTTCAGTCAGTAAAGCTTTCAGGGTGTATAACTGTCGGACCCTTTTTGTGGAGGAAACACCTCATGTTGTGTTTGATGAGACTGCATCAGCGCATAGGAAACAGGTTCAGAGTCCTGACACTGAGGGGATTACCAAAAGGGTAACTAGACTGAGTCTGAAGAATCCTGAATTCAAGATCAAACTTGTCAGTGCTCCCAAAGGATGGGATGATGATGATGAAGATAAGGATGGACTTCAGGCCAACCCTCAGCAAGCCCCAGCCTCGGAGAATGTTGAGTCTCAGACTGAGGGACAGACTCAACCTGAGGTACGTACTGTCGGTGATGATGCTTCTGCACCTGAGACAGTTACTGAGTCCACTACTGTAGGGGGAAACAATTTTTTTGATATTGGTCAACCCTCAGGAAATGACTCAGTATCCCCTGTTCTTTGCCTATTATTGTAGAGACTAATGTTTCAGGATCAGGCGAAGGAATGTCAGCAGCTCCCAGTGCTCCCATCAGCAGGAGGCGATGGCTAGATGATCACTCATTGGCTGATATCAATGAGGGGGTCAGGACAAGGTTGTCCTTTGGTGAGAGCGCTATGTTCTGTTGTTTCCTGAGTGATCAGGAACCTAAGAGCATAGAAGAAGCTCTTGCTGATCCCAACTGGATCCTAGCCATGCAGGATGAGCTCAATCAGTTTGAACGGAATCAAGTTTGGGAGTTAGTTGATAGACCTAGGCGTCAACATGTCATTGGCACCAAGTGGGTCTTTAAGAACAAGAGGGATGAAAAGAATGTTGTAGTCAGAAATAAGGCCAGACTAGTGGCAAAGGGTTATTCTCAGGCCGAGGGTATCGACTATGATGAGACCTTTGCTCCAGTCGCAAGGTTGGAAGCAATCAGGTTGTTTCTGGCTTATGCAACATTCAGGAAATTCAAAGTGTATCAGATGGACATAAAGAGTGCCTTTCTGAATGGTGTACTGAACGAGGAGGTTTATGTGGAACAATCTCCAGGGTTCGAAGTTAGTAACAAGGTATATCACCTGAAGAAAGCTCTATATGGCCTGAAGCAAGCTCCGAGAGCTTGGTATGATACACTATCCTTATTCCTGATAGACCACGGGTTCGTGAAAGGAACAGTGGACAGGACCCTCTTCCGGATCACCGAAGGGGAAGACATTCTTTTGGTTCAGATTTATGTGGATGACATAATATTTGGATCTCCTAATCTGAAGCTTTGTGAGAAATTCTCCAAGCTGATGACTAGAAAATTTGAGATGTCAATGATGGGAGAAATGAATTTCTTTCTGGGTCTCCAAGTCAGGCAAACTGACTCCGGAATTTTCATTAATCAGTCCAAGTATGCGAGGGACTTGATTCAGAAATTTGGAGTTCAGTCCAGCAAAGTCTCACGTATTCCCATGAACACAAACGAGAAGCTGGATCCTGATAAAGAAGGAGTCTCAGTAAATCAGACTGAATATAGGGCACTGATAGGATCTTTATTATATCTGACTGCTAGTCGTCCTGACATCACTTATGCAGTTGGTGTCTGTGCAAGATATCAGTCTGATCCAAAGAAGAGTCATCTAGAGAGTGCCAAAAAGATTCTGAAATACCTGAGAGGTACAGTCAATTTAGGACTTTGGTATCCCTCTGATGACAACCTAGAACTGATTGGCTATTCAGATGCAGATTATGGAGGCTGTAGGCTTGATAGGAAATCAACTACAGGAACATGTCAATTTCTAGGTAGTAAGCTGATCTCTTGGTTTTCTAAGAAGCAAACCAGTGTTGCAACGTCTACTACTGAGGCTGAGTAAATGGCGGCAGGCAGTTGCTGTTCTCAGATTCTTTAGCTGAAACAACAACTGAGAGACTACCAAATAGAGGCCACTGAAGTCCCAATTTATTGTGATAATAATAGTGCAATTGCCATATCCCAAAACCCAGTCTTACATACAAGGTGTAAGCATGTAGACATCATGCATCACTTTATCAGAGATCATGTTGAGAAGAAGGATATCAGGATGGAAAGAGTCCCTACTGAAAAACAGAGAGCTGACATTCTGACTAAGGCTTTGCCTGAAACCAGATTTGTTGAGTTATCAGTAGAGTTAGGACTCCTTGACCCAGGCTTAGGAGATTCTATCTGAATCTCTGATCAGAATGCGCTAGGTCAGGGGGAATAACTCATATGGACTCAGGATGAAGGAATCTCAGAGAAAATATGAATGGTTGTAGGGGGAACATTCAGTTGAAAAGGATGATCAGTATAGACTGACTAAGTTTCAAGACACTGAACTCAGGGCTTGTCACCCTGATAGGGCAATAAGTGGTATCAGTCAAAATACAAATCTGACTGACTGGTATGTTTCCTGTTTCATGTCTAGTCATCTGATTTTGCGTGCATTATCCTTTTTACTGTTTGCTATTGTCAAATCAATTTAATTGCCTTTCTATCCCAGCCATTCATTTAATATTTGGTTTTAATTTATTTGAATTAAATACGAACATGCTCTAATGCGCATTTAATGCACTGTGGGCGGGAACGGTTTTCGATAAAATCTTAACCAATCACGTTTGAAAAACCGAAGAGTCAAATGCTTTTTACTGCTCAAATCTTAATCGTTGAATCCCAAAGGTCACTATTTTCTGAGCAGTCCGATTAAAACCAAATTTCTCTATAAATAAGAGAAGATCGTGTTGTTAAAACCTTTATGCGCCCAATATTTTCTTAACTTATTTTCTCTAAAACCCGATTCTCTTCAAATCTTCCAATATTTTCCATGGCTTCACCCTCTGCCGATTCCTTCTTTGGAAATCTTTTCCACTTAAGGAATGAAATACATTATGAGCCCTGTGGGGATTTTTCTTCCAATAACCCAGAAATTTTGCCTGTACAGAAATTATTTGAGAATGCAGGTCTTCTGCAGTTCATTACTGCAAAGCTACAGAGGATCCACCCACGACTTGTTGCTGCCTTCTACCTGAAGACGGCGCAGAACAAGAACTCCCAGGAGTGGGAAACTTGCATTCCCTTGACCACCTGTAAAAAGGGGAAGGATGGAGAGGAGGAAATGACCAGGAGATGGGTCACTCTCAACATCCGAGGGAAGATTAAGGAGGTGTTTAATCTTCCCAGTTCAGGACGAAGCCCGGTGGACTACGGGTATGGGAATGAGAAGGACTTTCTCCAGTCCCTGTGCGATGGAGATGTTGTCCTGAAATCTGGCCTGAATAAATCAGTCTTGAGGACTAAAAACCGTCACTTCTTCGACCTGACAAGTCAGGGAGTGATGGGGATCGCTGGATGATTGGAGCAAATCTCCAAACCGAAGCTATACACGATGATGGCTATCTTTGACTCCTCTCTGCACAATTTTGACTGGGAGGGTTACTTCCTCCAAATGCTGGTGGCTGAGACCAGCAAAATCTAATACTCGCCAGAGGGTCAGACGACTTTTGAAGCCAAGATGCACTTTGGCACGAAGATTTCCATGCTTCTGGAGACCCTGGATCTTGGTGATGTGGATCAGGCCCAGTCACTCGAGGTTCCAGCGAAAACAAACCTGTTCAGAGCATATTCCGATGATGCTGGCACAAGGAGAAGGCCTCAGACTCAGAAGAAGAAGGCCCAGGCGAGCATGACTGAGAGAGTCAAGGCTCAGGCAGGCAAGTCTTCCAAGTCTGATACAGCAAAGCCAGCGGAGGAAAAATCTAAGCCCTCAGGACCCAAGCAACAAAAGCTGAAATTTCTCTACTCTGGGTCAGCTGAGCGAAAGAAAAAGCTCATGGAAGAGGCTTCTGCTGAAGCTGTTGAGAAGGAACCAGCTCAGGCGCAGGCTCCTGCTGAAGCTGTTGAGAAGGAACCAGCTCAGGCGCATACTGTTCTTGACATTGTTCCGATCACATCTGTTCCGGAGGTTGCGTCCCCTGATCCCGACCAACTGATTCTTAACATTGCTGAAACTTATCAGGGTTTAGGTCAGGAAGAGCCTGCTCAGAAAGGAGGAGTTGAGCTGGAGGCTGCTGAACCAGTTCAGACTGAAGCACCATGGCCGTTCCCTACTCTCGATGTAAATACTCTTTCAGATTTTGAGATAGTTGCAAGGGGAACGACAACTGAAATGGTGGAAAGAAGATTCCCTGATCTCACTGAGGCTCAGAAGGAGGCAGTGGTGCAACTTCGCACTTGTGCAATGATCAGAAAGCCAAGGATGCCATTCAGAACTGCAATCAGATGGTTTCAGATGTGCAGACTCAGCAGGAGACTAAGCTTGCAAATTTTCTAGATCAACAACTGTCTGAAAAGGTTGATCAACTGGTTGATGAGAAGTTGGTCAAGCTGAGAGCTGAACTGAAGGAGGACCTGCTGAGGGAGTTGTCTGCACAGGAGAAGGAGAAAATTGCATCTGCCCTGGACAACAGAATGGAGAACTTCGAGGGTCGACTGAAGGCTGCACACAATACAGCCGTTGATAAGCTCAGTGTCGGCCTGAGAGGTATGGCGGGGCAGATTGGGCAATTGCAGGTGAAGCAGACTGAGATGGACAGTCAGTTCAATCTTTTGGCGGAGTCAGTGGATGAAGTTGTCAAATGTATTAATGATGATGATGCCAAAAAGGGGGAAGCAGGGAAGAAGCAAATTGCCACAATTGGCAAAGCTAAGAAGAAAGATTTCCCCCCTGAACTGAAAGCGACGGAAAGGAAGAGGACAAGGTCCGTCGCTGCTGCCATCGAGGCTGCTGAAGGCTCAGATCCGAAGAAGTTGAGGCCCTCTAAAGATCTGGCTCTTGAGCCGTTATATAAGGAGATGGAGGAACAAATGACAACAACTGGGCTGACCACTCAGAAGAAATTGGTGATGACTGATGCAGAAAAGATAGCAAAAATGAAAGAAATTTCGCTGCTCAGTCAGATCCAGCGCCTAAAAGAATCTAATGAGTATCTGACTTCTCAGGTCCAGAAGAAGAAATCTGTATCATCTGGATCTCGAATGAAGACTCAGAGGATGATTGTGGTCAGACCAGATCAAAGTCATCCTCCATTGAAGTTTGTTGAAGACTTCATTCCGATTGAGATGTTGGAGGTATGGATTCCGATCCGGAATAGATGGGCATACCTATTCTATGTGGTGGGGTTATGGGACGATCTGACTGAAGAAAAAGACGTCATACTCCATCACTGGATGGCACAGGAGCATCCTGATCTCTGGGCTGAAATCATCAGACATGCTGACACTGAAGGTGTAGAGATCGCTCCTCCGGAATTCATCAAGTATCCTCCTCCACTCTTTTGGAATTCTAAGCAACTGGACCGGAAAGCAATTTCTGAAGAAGTCGTCAGGGTAGGACGAGCTACCGGGGCTGTTGCTGATCGGAACAGGATGAAGCAGGTCCTGAACCGAGTACTGGAAATGTATGAGATTCCACAGACTGCTTGGAATAAGGATGAAGACTAGATCAGGAGATAGTTGTTCAGAAATTTGTAATAGCTTCAGGATACTTGTAACTCTTTATCAATCAATGAAGTTATTTACTTTTCCTGAGTACAACTTCTTGTTGACTCCTGAATTTACTTTTCTGAATCCTTATCAAGAACTATACTAACCCATTCCTTGTTTTCATCTTATAGACTAAGTACCTAGTTTGTCAGGT
>JAPKLY010007922.1:0-10505 GCA_026898435.1 Prunella vulgaris | reverse complement strand
ATTTTTCTGAGTCTTTCAGAAAAATCTGACATCAGTGTATTCCCCCCCCCCATACACTGATTTAACTCGTTTCGGGACCAACAAGTGGTATCAGAGCAGTGGTTCAAAAGATCACTGACTTTGTTTACCAACAGTTTCTGAGGAGAAACTTTTGGTGGTCTAGTGAACTGATCTTGTTTCTGAAAAACTGCATATCATGGCATCCGGTTCTAAACGCCTCGAGGGCAATCTTCCTGAATTCTCTATTGACAATTATGACTATTGGAAATTCAGGGTACTCGCACATCTCTATTCTATCCATGATCAGATGCCACAGGTGATTGAACATGGCCCAATCAGATTTATGAGAAATCTTCAGACGACTTGGCCTGTTGCTGGCAATGTCCCTGTTCCAGCCGCCGGAGATGAAGAAGTGGAGAGGTCCGCGCTTAATTCTGATCAGATTAAGTAAATCGGACTGGATAATGTTGCCAAGAACATTATACTCCACACCGTTTCTTACGAGAACTCGGTCAGGCTGATGCATCTAAGGACAGCTAAGGAGATCTGGGATACTCTCAGGGAGATGAGCGAAGGATCAGAAAAGATCAAGGAAAACAAGAGAGATCTCGCTATCAGGAAGTTTGAGGCCTTCAAGATGCTAGAGGGAGAGTCCATCGATCAGATGGAAGCTCGGTTCATTAAGATGATGAACGAGCTAGCAACCCTTGGGAAGGAGTTTCCCAAGAGGGAGGTGTCTTCTAAGATCCTGAACTGTCTCCCTGAAAGATGGGACACAGGAGTAATTTTGTTGAAAAACACTCAGGACCTTACAAACATCACTCACTCACACCTATTCTCTGAGTTAAAGGCTCTAGAATTTGACCTCGATAAGAGGAAGAAAATGGGTGTTGTCAGTGAGGAAGTTAGTGAGGCGAAGACATCTGAAAAGGAAAAGAGCGTGGCTCTTAAAGCTACTCCTGAGCCTGAGGCTGGATCTGGCTCCAAGTCTCTAAAAGACATGAACAAAGATGAGCTAGCGTTGGAGTACAGCCTGATGGCACGGCGATTCGAGAAACTGAACTCTCGTTTCGGCAGGTATAAGAAATTTTATACTGACACCCGTGATCGCAGGTACTCCAGCCCCAGGAGATCTAGCCCCCGGAGAGAAGAAAGAAGAGGTTCAGATTCCAGGAGGGATCGCAATGAGCCTGAGCGACGCAGAGATGAAAAGAGGAGAGAGGATGAGCCCAGAAGATCCAGCTCTAAACCTGAAAGATCATCAGGGAGCAGGAGGGAACCCTCTGATAAAAGGTACACTGACAAGAAGCTTTCTTCTGATGCAGATCAGTGCTACCACTGCAAAAAGTCTGGACATTATCAGTATGATTGTCCGGAGCTCAGTGCTCGTGAGCGAGAAGATCGGAGAGCCAAAAGAGAGCTCAGGGCTTCAGAGCGGAGAGCGTTGCTTGCTGAGGACTCCTCAAATTCAGATGGCCCTGGACGCCGGTCTCCTGAACTCTTTTCAGATGAGGAGTATGATGACCTCTGCCTGATGGCAGATGATGAGGTATGTTCTTCTGCCTCTTCTCCTGATCACGCACCTGAGTTTAGCTCAGATTCAGCAGGAGAACTCGACCTTCAGCTCGCCCTAGAGCAATTGATGGTTGACTTCTCAAGGCTGCAGGAGACTCATACTCACACAGTGGATGTGAACGCACAACTGAGTGAGAAGAACGATCGGTTAACTGAGTCTCTCAGAGTAAGAGATACTGAGGAAGCCCTCAGATTAGTACATCTTCAGGAGGAGCTACTTAATGCTAAGAATAAGCATGATGAAGCTCCACTGGAGGTAGAAAGACTGAATGGTGTCATCAGCTTGCTGATTGAGACTCGTGATACTGATTTGTTCCTTGCTCAGGAACAACTGATAATTGAGCGAACTGCTTTAAGAATGATGCTCGAAACTGAGTGGCAAGCTCGCCTTTGTGCTGAGCAAACTGCTTGGGATCTTGAGCTGATCTCAAAAGAGAAAGCTCATTCAGAATTAGTGCTTCAATACACCACTGAAATTAAGGCCCTGAAAGAAGCCAATGGGCATCTTGAAGTCAAGCTGAAAAAGTTATACACATCTACCCAAGTGGTTGATGAGTTGACAAATTTCTCTCAGCTGACTGATGGTGCTAAAGCTGGGTTAGGCTATGATGCCACAAAAGACCCAAAGGGCAAGAAGAAGAGAGGTGCTTCAGGGAGCAACTCTCAGAAAAAGTTTGTCCCTGCCCTAACTGATGACAAGAGCTTAAGTGTTGCTCATCAGAATAAAGGCAAAGGGAAGGAGAAAATGCCTGCTGAACCTGTCAGGCAAAGGACTGAGAAACCAAGACAAAAACCTAAGGAAAAGGTCAAAGTTTCTCATTCTGAGTCTAGGAAGACAGACCAAAGGAACTCCAAGGTCCAGCCTAGGAATCCTCAAACTGGGAAGCATTTTGTTCCTAGCACTTCTCAGGCGCAGCCTAGAAATGTTCAGAACAAAAGGAACTCAGGACAAAGGAGACCTCAGGCAAGACCTAGGACTACTGAGGTTCAGACTCCTCAGACAGGGCACAGAGCCCATCAGGAGCGTCCCAATTCTCTAAGAAGAAGGACAAACCAGGTGGCCTCTGAAAGGCAATGGAGACCTGACTCCAGAAACACTCAGACCAGACCTCATGCGCCAAGAGGTCAGGCCTGAGCTGCTCCTTCTCAGGACAGACTTCAGCCCAATGCACCCAGGTCAAGGAGAAACAGGAGGCCCACCCCCAGAAATCAATATAGGGCTCCTGTATCTCAGGCTGACACCCATACACCCTCAACTTCCCAGGCACAAAGGAAGAAGAGAACTGTGTATGTTGACATTTCAGGGAAACAGGTCTACACTTCTGATGCTGTCAGAATTGTCAGACAAATCTGGATCCTGAAGGGTATGACTGACTCAGTAGGACCCAATATGAGATGGGTACCTGAGGCCTGATTCTTTTCAGGTCATTGCGGGCTACAAGAAGAAGAAGGAGGATCTGATGGACTGGTACTTGGACTCAGGATGTTCCAGGCACATGACCGGATTTCGTGATCTCCTTCAGGATTATGTAGCTCAAGAAGGCCCGCAGGTAACCTTTGGTGATAACTCTAAGGGTTTCACCAGAGGATTCGGAACCCTTGTTATTAACTTTGTCTGTGTAATGAATGTATCATATGTTGAAGGACTGAGACATAACTTGCTCTCGGTTAGTCAGTTTTGTGACCGAGGATATAGTGTAGAATTTACATCTAATATGTGTCTCGTAAAGGACAAATCTACACTGCAGGTTCTGATTACAGGAGTCAGGAGGGGCAATGTATATTTTGCTGACTTCAAGAGCAGCCCTCCTGAAACCTGTCTGGTCGCTAAGAGCTCCTCTGAGCTCAGTTGGCTTTGGCATAAACGTCTGAGTCACTTAAACTTCAAGATTATTAACAAAATCTCTAGACTCTCTCTTGTAGATGGTCTGCCTAATGAAGTTTTTTGCAAAGACCACGTGTGCGGAGCGTGTCAGGAAGGCAAGCAAACCAAAGCCTCATTCAAGGTGAAGGAAGCCTTCTCTACTGACAGAGTGCTTCAGCTCCTGCACATGGATCTCTTTGGTCCAGTAACTCCTGTCAGCATAAATGGTAGGAAATATACCCTTGTTGTTGTTGATGACTATTCCAGGTACACATGGGTTATTTTCTTGCTGAACAAAAAGGAGACACAGGTCAAGCTTCCTGAGTTACTCAAGCAATTGAGTACTGAACAGGGTCAGAGCATTGTCAGGATTCGATCAGATCGAGGAACCGAGTTTATAAACTCTATTATAACTGACTTTTGTACTGACCATGGTATAGCTCATGAGACTTCTGCAGCTAGGACCCCTCAGCAGAATGGGGTAGCTGAAGAAGGAATCGTACCCTGAAGGAAGCTGCCAGGACCATGTTGGCTGAATCAGGACTGCCCAAGAAGTACTGGGCTGAAGCAATCAACACTACTTGCTACACTCAGAACCGATCTATGCTGAACAAACAACATGCTCAGACACCCTATGAGACTTGGAACAAGAGGAAACCTCACATCTCTTATTTCCATATTTTTGGGTGTAAGTGTTTCATCCTGAACAATGGGAAAGACCAGCTGAAAGCCTTTGATAGCAAATCTGATGAGGGAGTTTTCTTAGGATACTCCTCAGTCAGTAAAGCTTTCAGGGTGTATAACTGTCGGACCCTTTGTGTGGAGGAAACACCTCATGTTGTGTTTGATGAAACTGCATCAGTGCATAGGAAACAGGTTCCAAGTCCTGATACTGAGGGAATTACCAAAAGGGTAACAAGGCTAAGTCTGAAGAATCCTGAATTCAAGATCAAACTTGTCAGTGCTCCCAAGGGATGGGATGATGATGATCAGGATGGACTTCAGGTCAACCCTCAGCAAGCCCCTGCCTCGGAAAATGTTGAGTCTCAGACGGAGGGACAGACTCAACCTGAGGTACGTACTGTCGGTGATGATGCTTCTACACCTGAGACAGTTACTGAGTCCAACACTGTAGGGGGAAACAATTTCTCTGATATTGGTCAACCCTCAGGAAATGACTCAGTATCCCCTGTTCTTGCTCGTTCCGCTTCTTTGCCTATTATTATTGAGACTAATGTTTCAGGATCAGGCAATGGAACATCAGTAGCTCCCAGTGCTCCAGTCAGCAGGAGGCGATGGCTAGATGATCACTCATTGGCTGATATCATTGGAGATATCAATGAGGGGGTCAGGACGAGGTTGTCCTTTGGTGAAAGCGCTATGTTTTGTTGCTTCCTGAGTGATCAGGAACCTACAAGCATAGAAGAAGCTCTAGCTGATCCCAACTGGATCCTAGCCATGCAGGATGAGCTCTATCAGTTTGAGCGGAATCAGGTTTGGGAGTTAGTGGATAGACCTAGGCGTCAACATGTTATTGGCACCAAATGGGTTTTTAAGAACAAGAGGGATGAGAAGAATGTTGTTGTCAGAAATAAGGTCAGGCTTGTAGCAAAAGGTTACTCTCAAGCCGAAGGTATCGACTATGATTAGACCTTTGCTCCAGTCGCAAGATTAGAAGCAATCAGGTTGTTTCTGGCTTATGCAACATTCAAGAAATTCAAAGTGTATCCGATGGACGTAAAGAGTGCTTTTCTGAATGGTGTACTGAATGAAGATGTGTATGTTGAGCAACCTCCTGGATTCGAAGTCGGTAATAAAGTATACCACCTGAAGAAAGCCCTTTATGGCCTGAAGCAAGCTCCGAGAGCTTGGTATGATACATTATCCCAATTCCTGATAGACCACGGGTTTGTGAAAGGAACAGTGGACAGGACCCTCTTCCGGATCACCGAAGGGGAAGACATTCTCTTGGTTCAGATTTATGTGGATGACATAATATTTGGATCTCCTAATCTGAAGCTTTGTGAGAAATTTTCCAAGCTGATGACTGGGAAATTTGAGATGTCAATGATGGGAGAAATGAATTTCTTTCTGGGTCTCCAAGTCAGGCAAACTGACTCCGGAATTTTCATTAATCAGTCCAAGTATGCGAGGGACTTGATTCAGAAATTTGGAGTTCAGTCCAGCAGAGTCTCACGCATTCCCATGAACACAAATGAGAAGCTGGATCCTGACAAAGAAGGAGCCTCAGTAAATCAGACTGAATACAGGGCACTGATAGGATCTTTATTATATCTGACTGCTAGTCGTCCTGACATCACTTATGCAGTTGGAGTTTATGCAAGGTATCAGTCTGATCCAAAGAAGAGTCATCTAGAGAGTGCCAAAAAGATTCTGAAATACCTAAGAGGTACAGTCAACTTAGGACTTTGGTATCCCTCTGATGACAACCTAGAACTGACTGGCTATTCAGACGCTGATTATGGAGGCTGTAGACTTGATAGGAAATCAACTACAGGCACATGTCAGTTTCTAGGGAGTAAACTGATCTCTTGGTTTTCTAAAAAGCAAACCAGTGTTGCAACGTCTACTACTGAGGCTGAGTATATGGCGGCAGGCAGTTGTTGCTCTCAGATTCTTTGGCTTAAACAACAACTGAGAGACTACCAAGTTTAGGCCACTGAAGTCCCAATTTATTGTGACAATAATAGTGCCATTGCCATATCCCAAAACCCAGTCTTACATACAAGGTGTAAGCATGTAGATATCAGGCATCACTTTATCAGAGATCATGTTGAGAAGAAGGACATCAGAATGGAGAGAGTCCCTACTGAAAAACAGAGAGCTGACATCCTGACTAAGGCTTTGCCTGAAACCAGGTTTGTTGAGTTATCAGTAGAGTTAGGACTCCTTGACCCAGGCTTAGGTGATTCAGTTTGAATCTCTAATAAGAATGCACAAGGTCAGGGGGAATAACTCATATAGACTCAGGATGAAAGGAATCTCAGAGAGAATGTGAATGGTTGTAGGGGGAACATTCAATATAAAATGGATGATCAGTATAGACTGACTAAGATTCAGGACACTGAACTCAGGGCTTGTCACCCTGATAGGGCAATAAGTGGTATCAGTCAGAATACATATCTGACTGACTGGTATGTTTCCTGATTTTTGTCTAAGTCATCTGATATTTCGTGCATTATCCTTTTTACTGTTTGCTGTATTGTCAAATCAATTTAATTTGCCAAATGATCCCAGCCGTTCGTTTTAATATTCGGTTATTATTTTATTCAATTTGTTTGAATTAAATACGGACATGCTCTAATGTGCATTTAATGCACTGTGGGCGGGAACAATTATCGATAAAATTTTGACCAATTACCTTTGAAGAACCGAAAAGGCAAATGCTTTTTACTGCTCAATCTTGTCCATTGAATCCCATAGGTCACTATTTTCTAAACCGTCCGATTAAAACCGAATTTTTCTTTCTATAAATAAGAGAAGATCGTGTTGTTAAAACTTTTATGCACCCAATATTTTCTTAACTTATCTTCTCTAAAAACCGAGTCTCTTCTAATCTCTCAAAATCTTCCATGGCTTCACCTTCTGCCGATACCTTTTTTGGAAACCTTTTCCATTTAAGAAACGAAATACACTACGAGCCCTATGGGGATTTTTCTTCTAATAACCCCGATATTATGCCTGTGCGAGACCTTTTTAATAATGCAGGTCTTCTGCAGTTCATCACTGCAAAGCCACAGAGGCTCCACCCCAGACTCATTGCTGCCTTCTACCTGAAGATGGCGCAAAACAAGGACTCCCAGGAGTGGGAAACTTGTATTCCCTTGACCACCTGTGAGAAGGGAAAGGATGGTGAGGAGGAGATGGTCAGGAGGTGGGTCACCTTCAACATTCGGGAGAAGATTAAGGAGGTTTTTAATCTTCCCAACAGAGGACGAAGCCCAGTGGATTATGGGTTTGGGAATGAGAGGGATTTTCTCCAGTCCCTGTGTGATGGAGATGTCGTGCTGAAATCTGGCCTGAATAAATCAGTCTTGAGGACTGAAAACCGTCACTTTTTCGACCTGACAAGTCAGGGAGTGATGGGAATTGCTGGAGGATTGGAGCAGATCTCCAGGCCGAAGCTGTTCACAATGATGGCTATTTCCGATGCCTCTCTGCACAATTTTGACTGGGAGGGTTACTTCCTCCAAATGCTGGTGGCTGAGACCAGCAAAATCAAGTACTCGCCAGAGGGGCAGGCGACTTTTGAGGCCAAGATGCATTTTGGCACCAAGATCTCTATGCTCTTGGAGACTCTGGATCTCGGTGATGGGGATCAGGCCCAATCACTCGAGATCCCAGCGAAAATCTATCTCTTCAGAGCTTATTCCGATGATGTTGGCACAAGGAGAAGGCCTCGGACTCAGAAGAAGAAGGCCCAGGCGAGCATGACTGGGAAAGTCCAGGCTCAGGCAGGCAAGTCTTCAGAGTCTGATACAGCAAAGCCAGCGGAGGATAAATATAAGACTTCCAGACCCAAGCAACAAAAGCTGAAATTTCTCTACTCTGGGTCAGCTGAGCGAGAGAAGAAGCTTATGGAAGTGCAAGCTGCTGAAGCTGTTGAGAAGGAATCAGCTCAGGCGCAGGATTCTGCTGAAGCTGTTGAGAAGGAACCAGCTCAGGCGCAGGCTGTTCCTGAATTTGCTCCGATTGCATCCCCTGATCCCAACCAGCTAATCCTTACTATTGCTGAAACCTATCAGAGTTTGGGTCAGGAAGAGCCTGCTCAGGAAGGAGGAGTTGAGCAAGAGGCTGCTGAATCAGTTCAGCATGAAGCACCATGGCCTTTCCCTGCGCCCGATGTGAACAGTCTATCAGATTTTGAGATAGTTGCAAGGGGAGAGGCAGCTGAGATGGTGGAGAGGAGATTCCCTGATCTTACTGAGGCTCAGAAGGAGGCAGTTGTGCAACTCCGCACTTTTACCATGATCAGAAATGCTACTTGGTCTGAGCTCAGCCAGCTAGGAGAGTCCAGAGGATGGGACTGCATTGCAGATTTAGAAGCCGCCCTCTTCGATCATTTTGGTGTTAACTCTCTACATCATCTGATCAAAATGGTGGATTTTATCAGAACAGTTCGCAGAACGTATCCTGAGCCCGAGACTCAGTTAGCTGAAGAGAAGGGAAAGGAGAAGGATGCTAAAATGGAGGTGGTGGTGATTGCTGATGACGATCAGCCAGGTGGCACTGAGGGAGTCAGTGCACCGGCCGATGATGCACCCCTTGGACCCGGGGCAGCGGAGGCTTCAGGAGAGGGTCGATCAGGTCTTATCCGAGTTAGAGGAAACTGGATCACCCCAGCGGCTATGTTCACTGAAAATTCCTCACGAGCTCTTTCGAATATGCACAGAAGGGTAACTCTCGTTGAGCGACAGGCAATTAGGGTTGATTCAAATTCTAAAACTCTGAATAAGAAGATGAAAAGGCTGGATAAAGACCTGAATGATATGACCTCTGATATGCATGCAGCAATTGATCTTCTTGGGGAAGCTCGGACTAAAATCAATGTAGAGCTCACTGTCATTTCCGAGCAAGCCAAGGATGCTATTCAGAACTGCAATCAGATGGTTTCAGATGTGCAGACTCAGCAGGAGACTAAACTTGCCAACTTTCTGGATCAACAACTATCTGAAAAGGTTGATCAACTGGTTGATGAGAAGTTGGTCAAGTTAAGAACTGAACTGAAGGAGGACCTGCTGAGGGAGTTGTCTGCTCAGGAGAAGGAGAAAATTGCATCTGCCCTAGACTCAAGGATGGAAAACTTCGAGGGTCGACTAAAGGCTGCACACAATTCAGCCATTGATCAGCTCAGTATCGGCCTGAGAGGAATGGTAGGGCAGATTGGGCAATTGCAGGTGAAGCAGACTGAGATGGATAGTCAGTTCAATCTTTTGGCGGAGTCAGTGGATGAAGTTGTCAAACGTATTAATGACGATGATGCCAAAAAGGGGGAAGAAGGGAAGAAGCAAATTGCCACTACTGGCAAAGCTAAGAAGAAGAACTTTCCCCTTGAACTGAAGGCTGCGGATAGAAAGAGGACTAGATCCGTAGCCGCCATCGAAACTGCTGAAAGCTCAGATCCGAAGAAGTTGAGACCCTCTGAAAGAAATTTCGATGCTCAGTCAGATCCAGCGCCTAAAAGAATCTAATGAGTATCTGACTTCTCAGGTCCAGAAGAAGAAATCTGTATCATCTGGATCTCGGATAAAGACTCAGAGGAAGATGGTGGTCAGACCAGATCAAAGTCATCCTCCATTGAAGTTTGTTGAAGACTTCATTCCGATTGAGATGCTGAAGGTTTGGATTCCGATCCGGAATAGGTGGGCATACCTATTCTATGTGGTGGGGTTATGGGACGATCAGACTGAAGAAAAAGACGTCATACTCCATCACTGGATGGCACAGGAGCATCCTGATCTATGGGCTGAAATCATCAGACATGCTGACACTGAAGGTGTTGAGATCGCTCCTCCGGAATTCATCAAGTATCCTCCTCCACTCTTTAGGAATTCTAAGCAGCTGGACCGGAAAGCAATTTCTGAAGAAGTCGTCAGAGTAGGACGAGCTGCCGGGGCCGTTGCTGATCGGAACAGGATGAAGCAGGTCCTGAATCGAGTACTGGAGATGTACGAGATTCCACTGACTGCTTGGAATAAGGATGAAGATTAGATCAGGAGTTAGTTGTTCAGGAATTTTGTAATAGCTTCAGGATACTTGTATTTTCTTATCAATCAATGAAGTTATTTATTTTTCCTGAGTACAACTTCTTGTTGACTCCTGAATTTACTTTTCTGTATTCTTATCAAGAACTGTACTAACCCATTCCTTATTTTCATCTTATAGACTAAGTACCTAGTTCGTCAGGTGGTACTGAGTTATTTTCACTGACTAAGTCAGTTGATTGTATAGATGAATAGGAATTTGCTTAAGGGTTTTGGCATCATCAAAAAGGGGAAATTGTTGGGACAATCTGAGTATTTTGATTAGATCCCAAAACCCCTGA
>JAPKLY010007921.1:0-10506 GCA_026898435.1 Prunella vulgaris | reverse complement strand
AGAGAATTCTAGAGAGAGAAATTTCATAAGTGAGTCTTTTGTATTTTGTTTTCAGATCCCCTCAAAATGAGATGTTTTTACATATTTATACCCTTTTTAAGGGTGAGGTGGCGTCTACTTAAGCCACATGGCTTCTGGTGGTGACAAGTGTCCTCCACTTATCACCCCCTGGAAGTTTTACTCCACTAACTCTAGCCTAAGTGATCTGAACCCTTCATATGGGTTCCCTAGACATCTTGTGTCTTCTTTCTTTCGAGGGAGAGGCGAGCATTGGGGCGAGCAGACGGGCGAGCACTTATAGGCTTATCCACTTGGCTTACTGCCTTGCCACGTCCAGGCCGAGGGTGAACATTTAAGGCGAGCAGGTGGGCGAGCATGAAGGCGAGCAACCTGGTCTTGGCTCCATGGGCTTGTTCTCAGAGTCGGGTGTCTTACTTCCCCATGATCCGGGTGAGCAGGTTGGCGAGCATCAGGGAGAGAATGATGGCGAGCAAGTCGGTCTCAGCTCTACAGGTTCGTTGCTTCGTTACACCAGAGCTCGAGCGGGCATCTGGGCGAACAACCCGGCGAGCACTTGGACGAGCATGTGGGGAATGGCCATGTAGGCTTGCTGCCCCGTCACCTATAGACTTGGGCGAGCATAGGGGCGAGCATGGTGGCGAGCATGTGGGCGAGTAGCCTGCACATTTCATCTTGTTTATACTTGGGTTATTCTCTAATCCTCGAGCTTAGATCCTTTTATCAACATTTGCCCCTCAGTATAAGCTTTGATTTGATATCAAAGTATATGCTGGAGTTGATCTTATCATGCGGACGAGCAACTGGGCGAGCAATTGGGCGAGCAACTTAGCGAGAAACATGGTGCTCGTCTTGGTGCTCGCCATCCTGCTCGCTCTCTCTCTCTCTTCGGCAACTGAGGTGACGTTTCGGAAAAAGAGGCGCCTCATCGTTTTGTGTGCCAATCAGTCGCATGAAAAGGCGTGCCTCTTCAAAAACTTTTCAAATACTTTGCAACTAAGTCCCTGAAATTCTTTTCCCTCTTTCACTTTAACCCGAACGTATAAATAGGGTTTCTCAGTTACTATTCATCTTCTTCCTCATTTACTATTTCTCTCTGGAATTCCCGGCGATCTAATCCTTGAGCTTTCTTCGTCGACTTTAGTAATCTCCTTTATTCCGGCGAACCGTTTTGTGACTCAACATCCCAGGTAGTTCCTCTATCTCTTTTGTCTTTTCTTTACATTACCTTCATTTTCTTTTAATTTTTGCATGTCCATTTCGTGTATTTGTTCGTCAGATTCTTTGCCAGAATTTCTGACCGGAATCTCGTTGATGACGCCCGCAATCCATAGTTAACACATCCTAGGATCAACTTTATCTTTTCTCCTTTCTTCTCGAATCCATGTCGTCATCTTCGAGTCGGATGATTTCTCACCAGAATTTGGGCAAAAGGCCAATGGAAGATATGGAGGAAGGTGGCCCAATCGCCGGTCTTTCCTCTGTCCATCTTGCGGGTTCTGACCCCGAGGGTGCGGAGGAGGAACTTCCTCTGGGAGAGAGAGGCGAGCAAGCCGGCGAGCAGCCGGGCGAGCAAGTAGTTGAGCAGCCCTCTGCTCGCCCTGATTGTGATGACCCGGAGGGTGTTGAGATGCTCTCCAGCAGTGACGACAGTGATGACTCCATCACTGGGTGGTTCGAGTCCGTCGGCTTCCCACAACCTCATATGTCCGAGAGGTCCATTCCCCGAAGGTGTTGTGCAAGAATTCGACTGGAGGACATATTACGAGCGATACACCGCTGATTTTCCGACTCCTCCTCGACAATATCGAGAACTTGAGAAAGATGACCATACCCCTTACAAGGCGAACACTGTAGTGAGTGTTATTGATGAGGATGACCTCGACAGTATCCGTAGAGAGTATCACATCCCTTGTGATGTGATGATGTACGCTCCTCGGGAGAAAGAAAGAGCTGACTGCCCACCGGAGGGTCTGACAGCCATAAACATACACACTCTGGCCGCCGGTGTAACGTTGCCACTCCATCCTCTCATTGGTCGCTTCTTGGAGACAACGGGTTTGGCGATCACCCAATTGACACCCAATGCTTGGACATACTTGATATCCATCTGTCCTGTCTTTGTATTGGAGAAGTACAAGGATCGCCTGACCCCTCAGGAAGTAAATTACACCCTCTGCCTGAGCAAATGTTCCGAGGAAGGCCAAGGTTACTATTACCTAAAGGCAAGGAGTGACATGAAGATTCTTGAAGGGCTACCCAACAAAGTGAGGGATTGGAAGGAACAGTTCTTCTTCATCGGTGGAGACTGGCGTGCACCGGACAATAACGAGGGTCTTGGGGGACGTATTATGTCCCCTACCGAGTTTGGTGAGTTGCAGCGTAGGACTTGTTTGCATGTTAGAATATTGTTCTTCGATATTGTGCCTGATGTCTTTGCTCTTTGTGCTGCAGGTCTGATCCCTCAGTGTCGGAAGAAACGAGTTTGTCCGAAGAATTTAAATTTACTTGCATCCTCGTTTGCCGCCAGAATAAGAAGGATAGGACGTTCGACTATTTGAACAAGTCCAGCTGTCGCATCTCCTCGGGGTTGATCACAACTCCCCATCATCTACGAGCTCAGGTTGCTCGTCCCGCAGGTATAACCCTTATAAGCTTTTGTCTTGTACTTTTGAAATTTTACTAAAATTTTCTAACCTTCTTTATGTTTTCTGATGCTCGTAACTGCAGAGGTTACTATCGCCATCCCTCTTTCCTTCAGGATCTTTAATCAGAGATTTGGAATGGCGAGGACCAAAAGAGATCCCCCATCCGTTGTGCTAGCTGCTCAACAGGCAGCCAAAGCGAAGAAGGGTGCCGACACTAGTCTGAGTACACGATCCACTGCTCCACCTCGAGCTCCTCGTACCGAGGATCGGCAAGCTCCGAGTGGCTCTCCGAGTGATGGTGGCCGACGGCTACAACGGGGTGATGGCTCACGTGTTGAGCGTGAAAGCGAGGCTGTCAAGAGGGCAAGGGTTACAAGGCCTCCGAGTTCGGGAGGTTCAGGTCGGGTCGAGGTTTCGGAGCCCACACTTCCCATTTCTGTTGGCACTAGGGATGGCAAAACGACCCGCCCCGCAGTTGATCCAATCTGCCCCGCTCTGTTTGGATCGGCCCCGATCTGCCCCGTTTTGAGAATGGAGCAGATCCGCCCCGCCCCGCTTGTGGAGCAGATCAGGCATGGATCAACATATTTTTTGCCCTGATCCGCCCCGCTCCATATAATATTAATTATATATAATATTAAATATATATATATATATAATATATAGAATTATATATATTTTTTTTAAATAATCAAATCTTGAATATGATTTGGTGATTTGGATGGATTATTGTTGATTAAATTGTGAATTTTTAATATTTTGCATTTAGTTATTTAATATATTTATTTTGTAAAATTATGAGAATTTAATAGATGGAGCGGGGCAGATCAGATCCGCCCCGCGCGGGGCAGGCATGGATCTCAAAATGCTGCCCCGCAGTGGAGCATGGAGCAGGGCGGATCAGCGGGGCAGAGCGCGGAGCAGGCATGGATATTGAGGTATCCGCCCCGATCCGCTCCATTTGCCATCCCTAGTTGGCACCCCGACTGCCTCCGCATCTATCCGCTCGATTGGTCAGTTAACTGACATCACATACCTGGGATGGGACCAGGAACGGGCAGCTGGGTATGAGCCTTATACCTCTAATATCTTTATACTTCATGCTAAAATCTAAGTATTTTCTTGTATGGCCCTTTAAACAGGTATGACCCTTCACGTTATCAGCATCGCAGTCCGCTGGTTCACCAGTTTGCACTCGCCCGTCCCCCGAAGTCTCTTAATGAGCTCAAGGGCCCGGTTCGAGGGGCCATTGAGTCCGCTGTCCGTCACTGGACCCAACCCCAAGATGCCATCATCTAGCACCAATCATTGACTGATAATATCCGCACAACCATGCATCACACCAGTGGTGCTCTTATCACTGCTCAACGTGCCATCGAGCAGGCTGTGACCCTGGAGAAATCATATGCGGTGTTGAATGACAGCCTGAGGAAGGAGAGGGATGAGATGAAGAAAAGAGTTGCCATATCTGAAGCTAAGGCTAAGGCTTCACTGGATGCCGAGCGATCGGCGATTGCAAGTGCCGAGAGAGCCCGAGCTGAAGCTGAAGGTCTCCGGGCCGAGCTAGCAAGTGTCCGGGCACAATTGGAGGAAAGCAGGGTTGCCCGGGGAAAGATTGGCGAGCTAGAAAGAGAACTCCAAGCCACCCGGACCGAACTCGTTGATCTTAAGGCTGCACACACTGACTGCTATACTGCTGAAGCCGTTGCGGATATTCAAGCTGAGTCTTCTGACTTCGGGTTTGTGTATGCCTTTGCCGAGAACCTGCGGGCCTACCACCATGCTGTTGGTGAGAACGAGGACCCCTGGACAGCCCTGAAGAAGGAGTTCACCGACTTCCTTACTGAACGTCCTCTTAAGGAAGGTTTAGTGGTGGATATTGGGGATCTCGAGGAGATGGGAGTTGACTTGAGTGCTGTGCCTTCGACACTTAAGATCATTGGTGGAAGCTATCCGCCTCTTCAGATTAACGCTGAGGATGATGCGATGGTGGACACTGAGGGTCTTTCTCCATTCGAAGTCCTCCCTGGTCTTTCTCCTTCAGATGCCGGCGGCCAGGCAGATGACCATCCTGGCAAACAACCCAGCGAGCAGGTTGGCCAAGGTGATGGACCAGCTGGTGCCCAGCCTGGCGAGCAGGTTGGCGACCAGCCCGGCGACCAGTAGGAAGTTGGGGATTTTTCTTCTCTTTGCTTTTGCATTTTCTTCTTTTGCAACTTTTTGCTTCTTACGCCCTCGAAGGCGCTCCATATGTACTTGAACTTCCCTTTGATGTTAATGAACTTGCAGTTTTCTTTTTATTGGATTTGCTTATACTTGCTTTGCTGTTGATACTTTTGTCTTAGTTATTTAGTGCTCGCTTTTGATGTACGGTGTTTCAATTGATTCGTCTTACTTTTCTTTTTACGGAATCGCGAATTTACACCTTTTACTCTTCATCTCTTTCGATGTAGGCTTATTAATTGGTAAGGACTTCCTTTTAATGGTATAACCTTAGGGTTAGTCTCAATACCTTGCCTTTATTGTGGACTCGTAAGTCTTTGGAGCTTATAACTAAAGATATTTTTGGAGATAGCAATTCGAAAGGAAACATCCTCTTTATTCAACATAATAATAACTTTACAGATTTGTCTCCGTCTAACATGGACCTGCTTGCCCCTATAAATATTGGGTGAGCAAGGTTTTCTTAGAATATTTACACAAGTCTTCACTGGTAGAATTTTTTGAGATGCGCCGCATTCCATGTGTATGCCGAAGGGTTGCCTTGCATATCCTCCAGGTCATACGTCCCATTTGGCCAACTTTTTGTTACTTTAAACGGACCTTCCCTTTTCGGGCCGAACACTCCAGTCGGGACTGCTAATATGCTTCTCATCACCAGGTCGCCAATTTGGAATTTTCTATCTTTTACCTGTGAGTTGTAGTATTTCTCGGCTCGTCGCTTATAGACTGCATTTCTTAATTCTGCCGAAGTTCTTGTTTCTTCAATCAAGTCTTTCTCTACCACCATATCATCTTCATTTACTTCCTCATTGTATTCGATTATTCTCCATGTTCGATGTTGGACCTCCACTGGGATGACTGCTTCAACTCCGAAAGTCATTGTGAACGGTGTCTCCCGGTACTTTTTTTATAGGACGTCCTATAAGTCCATAGGACTTCTGGCAGCTCGTCAGCCCAACTGCCCTTTCTTTCTTCCAACCGGATCTTTAGGATGTGCTTCAAGACCTTATTCACGGCTTCGACTTGTCAGGACTCACCAGGACGACACCCGTTCCGGCTGCGGAACTTATTGCTGAGCCGTCCACGTAGAGGTGCCATGGGTAAATACGTCTCCTCATCGGATCTTGAGGGTAGGTTAGCTCTACTATGAAGTCTGCTAAAGTCTGCCCTTTGATCGCTGTTCGGGGTGCGTATGTTATACCATACTGGCTAACCTCTAGTGACCACTTTAATAATCGTCCAACAGTATCGGGTCTATGTAGGACTTGTCTCAAGGGAAATATTGTTAAAACTTCCACTTGGTGATCGAAGAAATACGGTCGGAGCTTCCGCACACTCATCACTAGTGCATACGCCAACTTCTCCATTGGGGAATATCGTAGCTCCGCCTCATGAAGCACTTGGCTAACATAGTATATCGGGAGATGTGTCTTGCCTTCTGCACGCACCAAGGCTGAGCTTATGGCTACCTCTGATGCTGCCAAGTACATGTATAACTTCTCTCCTGGCACCGGCTTTGACAGGATCTGGGGATTACTGAGGTAGTTCTTTATATCTTCGAATGCCTTTTGGCAAGCATCCGTCCACACATAATTGGTCTTTCCAGTTCTTTTGCAGATGCTCTTGCCTTTGATAGACTCGAAGAAGGGTCTATTCTTATCTCTGAATTTGGATATGAATCTGTTTAGTGCCGCAAGACATCCGGTAAGTCTTTGGACTGTCGGTACATCCTTCGGTGGTCCCATGTCCAAGATACATTTGACTTGTGAAGGGTTGACTTCTATGCCCCGTTGACTCACGAGATGTCCCAAGAACTTGCCGGATTGTACTCCAAAGCTGTATTTCTTTGGATTGAGTTTCATGTTGTACGCCCTCATGATGTCAAACGCTTGCCTAAGGTGCTCCAGATGGTCCTCTTTTCTAAGACTCTTTACTACAATATCGTCAACATAGACCTCCATTGTGTCACCAAGGTGTTGGTCGAACATCTTGTTGACTAATCTTTGATATGTGGCGCCGACATTGATCAACCCGAAGGGCATTCTCTTCCAACAAAATAAATTTTTGTTTGTGTAAAAGGCTGTATGTTCTTGATCATCGGAATGCATGGCAATCTGATGGTAACCTGCAAAGGCATCCATAAACGTCATTAATTCATGTCCCGCCGTATTGTCTACCAACTGGTCAATGTGGGGCAACAGAAAGTTATCCTTCGGACATGCCGCATTGAGGTCTGTGAAGTCTATACATAGCCTCCACGTTCCATTTGGTTTCTTGACCAGGACAGAATTCGCCACCCATTGAGGACATAATGCTTCCTTTATGAGTTTATTATCCAAAAGTTTCTTCACCTCGCCGGTTAATGCCTCATACTTGTCTGGCCCATATTTTCTTCTCTTCTGATGGACAGACTTCTTTGTGGGATCTATGTTCAGACGATGGCACGCGTGCTCCACCGGTATGCCGGTCATATCCTCGTGCGACCATGCAAACACATCGAGGTTAGCCCGAAGGAATTCCTCCATTCGGCTTCTATAAGGCTCCTCCAACTCCGACCCAATAAAGAGTTCTAAATCTTGTTTATTTGGGTTAACTTGTATGGATTTGAGTTCCTCAACTGGTGTAGCGCGTCGCTTTTTATCTTTCCACCTGGGGTCATCAATTGGCCCTTCGAGATGTGTATCCATCCTTTCCGGGGTTGGTTCATAGCCCAATCGAGGCTCGATGTCCTCCGGTTCAACTGTTGGTTCTGTGTCACCACTTATTCCGACCATGGTTGTGGGGTCTTGACCTTGATCCTCCGGGTTATTTACCGTTTGCTCCCCATCCGGCTGGACTCGCTGGAGCGCATCATCTATCTCCATGCCCTCCGGCGTCTGATCTACTTCCATCATTTCGTTGTCTATCGAGACATTATCCAAACTGCTCAGCTCGTCCGGGGAGGGTTGTGATATCGGACCTTCAAACACTAACACCTGGTTAACGGTCACAGCCTCTCCGAATCCCACTATTTTGTGATTACAATCCTCTATGTAGGATTCGTAATCCCCTAACTGGTCTAGTGTTTTCTTGAACAGGATGTTCGTGTAGGCTCCAGTATCCACTAGCAGTTGGTGTACTCTTGCGTTCATGATATTGGCGCTGATAACCAGGGAGTCGTTGTGCGGTGTAAGAACCCCTTCGAGATCTGCTTGTGAGAAAGTCAAATATGCAGTTGGCTTAGTAGTTGCTTTCGATCCGGACCCCATCTCCTGTACTTGATTGACTGCCCAAATTTCAGCTTTCTTTTGCCTCTTTGATGTTGGACGGCCATCTACCATTCCTCCAGCTGAACCAATTTCTTCAAGTACAAGGATCTCTCGGTTAGGTTCCAGATGTATCGGTCTCGCCGGTGGACCTCTCCTTACTTGTCTGTTTGGGGCTCTCTCTGCCTCATCGCTACCTTCATCATCTGAGGCCTCTTGTCTTGTCTGACGCTGCCTTTTTCCCGGAGCTTTCTTGACGAATTCAGCGAGTTTCCCGTCTTCATAAAATTTCCATAATTGTTTCAAAAGATCTCGGCATTCACTGGTGAAGTGCCCAATACTCTAATGATATGCACAAAACTTATTTGGGTTTAACTTGCTTCGATCCTGCCTGATCCTTCGGGGTGCAGCTAACATATCTTCATCTTTCACGGCTGTGAAGACGTGGTCAATTGTGGTAGTCAACACTTGGTTTAGTTTTTTTTTGTATTCCGCCGTGTCCCCAAATGATTTCAAATTTTTCGGGGCTTTGTAACCACTACCACCGGGCTTCTTAACGCTCTTCTTGTCATCAGCCTCTGGACCCAACTGTTTGGCCATTACTTCTTGCATTGCGACGTACACACCGGCTTTGTGGCGGAACTCAGCATATGTACTAGGACAAGCTAGATGCATCTCTTTCCACAGGTCCGTTCCTTTACGCAGTCCCGCCATGACTGCCACAACCTTTGTATCGTCACTGACTGCTTCACCTTCTAAAAGGATTTTATCAAATCGTTCTAGATATTGCTGGTCAGTCTCCTCGGCCCCTTGTGAGATGTTGGCCAACCTGTGCTTTTGTGTCAAATACGTTCCGAATCCCGAAAAGTGGGACAAGAATTCCCGTGTCAATTATCCAAACGATTGAATCGATCCAGGTGTCAAGGCTGAGAACCATCTGTGTGCACGGTCTCCAAGAGTCAAGGGAAAGTTTCGGCATTGCGTCACGTCTGATGCCCCCATTGAAATCATGTAATCAGCGTACTTTGAGATGTGAACCTTGGGGTCAGACTCTCCTTCGTACAGCACTAGTGAGGGAAACTGTATCTTCTTCTGGATGGGTGCAGTCAGGATGACTGGTGACAGTGGTGAAATCGGAAGTGACGTGTACGTCTCAACCTTGTCTTTGATGGCCACCTGGTGTTGTAAGTCCTCCACAACTTTCTTCAACTTTTCTATCTCTAGAACTGACGACCCCCGGGACGATCCCCCTCCTCGAGGCTGTTCTGGGTGCACCTCATGATGATGTGCTGCCCCCGGCAGTCCCTCACTTCGGGCGATCTCTCGGTGCGGTCGTTGGAGGTTACTTGCAGCATTTGGTCCTAACCTCTCGGACGCCCGTCTCCTCAATCTTTCTTGTACAAACCTGCGTTGATGCCGAGCATCAGACTCGCAAGGCTCTTGGCGGTACGAATGCTCTGACCTTCTACCTTCTGAGTGATGACTTTGATTACTGCGTCTATCACCTTGTGACCCGTCAAGGCGCTCAGGTTGGTCATGTGCTTGGTCAGCTGGTCGCCCTTCTGCTCGCCCAGCTGGTCGCTGGTTTGAGCGTTGGGGTTGTGGTCCCAGGCGATCCGACATTTTCTGTTTGCCTCTTGAACTTTCGGGTACGACACGTCCACTACTGGCTTCTTCCTCCTGAGCATGGTAGCTTGTTCGGGTATCATGCCTCGTCTCAGTCTGGGCAACCTGAATCACCGATTGACGTGCTACTACCATTTGCTATCTTTGTAATTGTTTCAGGGTGGTTATCGCTCTCTCGATGTCCTCGAGTGTTCTAACCATTGATTCAATGGTAGTTTCAATTTGCTGACCAACTGGAGCCACCGGTAATGCCGGGACACGAGCTTGTTCTGTCCGACGGTGTCCGGATGGTCCCCTTCCTTTCCACATTCGACTCGTTGAGGTGGTGTGGGATTCATCGTGGGAGGCCTCGTACATATGTCTAGTCATTGTTCGTGGTGATAATTGAATATAGTAGATGAGTTTTTAAAGAAATCTTTTCTAGTTTGCGTTTTCGAATACAACAAATTCTTGAAAACACTCACAATTGAAGATATTCCTCAAAATCCTCACAAAACATCGAAGGGCGTTCTTCGTGTTCTTCGGAATAATGATGAATGAGTACTGAATTCTTCAATCGACGGAGGTTCGGACCCCTTCTTCTAGCGCCAAATTGTTAAATGATTTTACTAATTGTAATGTTATGTGGCTAATTAATCTATGAAAATCACCCAAACAATAATTAAAAGATGATAATTGGAGTAATCAAGTGAAATGTAGAGAGAATTCTAGAGAGAGAAATTTCATAAGTGAGTCTTTTGTATTTT
>JAPKLY010007920.1:0-10508 GCA_026898435.1 Prunella vulgaris | reverse complement strand
TCTCGATGCTCCAGTGTCAGCTGCTTAAATCTTCTGTCTTCTAAAAACGGCTAAGTCCACAAGGTCTCAGCTGGTCTTCTCTTTTATGATAGCTTCGGATCTTCTAGGCAGCAAGGTAGATTTCCCCTTACTTGGACCTATCTAATCCTAACTACTCATCAGCTGACTAACATGTTCAGCTGGTCCTATTACAAGCTGATTGGTTTATATCATCAAAACATCTAACATAGATATCCTAACAAGTTCCCCCTTTTTGATGATATCAAAACCAACTCAGCTGATCTCAACAGATAAGCATTTTCAATCAAAATCAAGATCAACAAAGGACAGAAAAGAAGATCTTTAATTAAGATCTTTTAGACAGAATCAAAACGCAGCTGACAACAAGTAGTTGTCTGGAATCATAAAGCTTTATTAATAATCAAAAGAGAAATAACAAACAGAAGTAAAGATACTTAATCCTCAGCTGACTCAGCTGGACTATTACATGAGGAGCGGTCTTCTGCTGCTGAGCGGAACTTGCAACCAGTCTAAGAATCTCTTCTCTATTTCCTTCAAAGCTGGCAGAGAGTTGTCAGAAAGCTGATGAAAGAGTTGAGTGATCTGCAGCCAATGTTTCCTGATTTCCACCCAATCTATCTTTCCACTCACATCAGTTGGAGTAGGAAGATATTCAATCTCTGGCAACTCTGGCTGAACCTCTACCTTAAGCATCTCTTCTGTGATAGCTCTGAAGAACTTAGGAAAAGTCTCCTTCAACCAATCTCTGAACTCAGCGTTTTTCTCTCTCTCTCCTCTGGTATCTTCTCCTCGGAGAACATAGAAGTGGATCATAGTTTTGTCTTTTATGGTTTTCCAGAGATCCATCAGCTCATCAGACAATTGATTGTAGAACATATCAATTGGTCCGTCAACTAGAGGCTCATTTGGATCTCTGATGAATTTTCCACTCCTAGTCCTGCTGCCTTGAGCTACTGCTTTCCCCTTCTTCTTCAGCTTCCTCTGATATCTCCTCTCAAGCTCATCATTCATCTCCCTCTCCTGCCTCTTCCTCCTCTCCTCAGGGGTTTCTTTCTCAGCTAGCTGCAACTCTTTAGCCAGCTTTTCGTCAAATTCGGCATTCATAATTCTTTTCTTCTTTTCCTACAGCAACAACTTCTTGCTTCTGCAAAGCCTCGGCCATTTTCTGATCTCTCAACCCCTGAGTTTTCTGAGCAGCTATTTTCCTGGTGTTGATGTAATCTTCAACATTTTCTATCCTAGCAGATAGAACCCCTTGATTATCCACCAGAAGAGCTCTCAGAGAGGCCATCTCAGCTTGCAAGGCAGCAATAGCAGCTGAGTTCTTCTCTTCCCCCTTTTTGATATCATCAATTACTGCAGCAGAGGGTAGAGAAGTAGGAAGGTTGGCCACAACATCTTTAAGGTCCTCCTGACCGTGTTTGCACTCAGCAATTTGTCCTTCCAACCGTTCGGAGACCAATCTGAATCTCTCAGACTCAGCAGCAAGAGAAGCAGATGCATCATCATTGAAAGCTCTGGCAGTTGCCTTGAAGCTCTGGAGAGTATTGAAGAATTCAATGTGGGTGGCATACAAGCTGTCCTCCATAGCTTCCTTCAGCTTGTTGCGATGGTCCAGTAGGACTTGATGAACATGAGTTTCAATCATAGAGGGGGCAGCAGACTTGGCAGCCAGAAGAGTAGCTTTGACCTCCCTGACGTGGTCATCAAAATAGCCTTTTAATTGATCCAAAAGGGCAGGAGTTACCTGATCAGCAGGGGAGATCTCAAAGTTTGCAGCTGGAGGAACAAATTAAGTCTCTGCTATTTCAGGGCAGTCCAGGGCCACACCATCTTTGAGCAACAGAGCTCTAGCAACCTTCCGCAGTCCTTCAGGGGATGTCAGCTGGGATGGAGCCTTAACCTCCAAGGCATCCATCAGAATTTCCTCCCATTCAGTGAAAGCTGCTTCTCCCATCTCCTTAATTAGGGCCAGAAAGAATGTGACTGGTCCCTCTCTTGCTTGTGCCCAGGCTAGGCCATCAGCAAGGATGTCCTGGTAGGCTGGATAAGGGTTGAGTTCAGGAATGTAGAGGGAAATGTGGGCTAGGGCAGATATAATCATCCCTCGTTTAAGAGGCCCCTTTGAACGATGGTGAGATAGGCGTGCTTGTTTGGCCATTTCTGAGGGGGAATTGGGGTTATCGAGAATTATAGGTTCAGGGTGAGAGGGTTTGGGGGTAGCTGAAGGCTCTCCAGAGGTAGCCATCTCCTCTGGTTCATTGCCGACTGGGATTTGTGAAGGTGAGGGATCGGCTGGGGTTGAGAAGTGTTGGGAAGGATCAGAAAAGGGTGTAGGAGAAGCTGACCTGATAGGTGAGGCAGCTAAAGGTGTATCTGTTGATGGTGTATCAGCAGAGGAATGAAGAACCTCTGTCTCAGCTACTGAGGGTTCAGCTGACTCCCTCTCTTCCGACTCCTCTTCCTCTTCATCAGAGCCAGTCGCAGAATCCTCATCTGACGCAGCCTTCTCAGCTGACTCCTCCACATCCTGCTCTTCTTCTCCAGAAGACTCAACAACCAGCAGAGTAGGCTTCTCTGCTGAAGATTTCTCCCTCTTCAGACTGCTTAGCACAGCAGTATCTTCTTCTTCATCTGAATCAGAATCAAAGGAGAGCTTCCTTTGAATTGGAGTGGTTTCTTTCTTGGATTTCTTCTTTTTACCACCTCCAGCAGGCATTGGAGTCTTCCTCTTCTGCTTCTTCCCATGACCAGCAGAAGGACCAGGGGCAACAGCTACTGTATCAGCGTCGGAATCTGAGTCAGCTGGCCCAATGATGTCCAAGTTACTTCCCCTTAAGAACTTGGTGTGGTTGTACTCAACAACCCATTCCTCATCCCACTCATGCTGGGGCAGCAGATGATTC
This sequence comes from Prunella vulgaris, assembly GCA_026898435.1. NCBI lineage: Eukaryota > Viridiplantae > Streptophyta > Magnoliopsida > Lamiales > Lamiaceae > Prunella > Prunella vulgaris. The sequence continues at coordinate 7,581 of JAPKLY010007920.1, read as the reverse complement.
AGAAGAATAGTGATCTTGGTGGCCATGGAACACTTGGATTTAAAACTGTAAACCTGTTCCCCATTCACCTCCTTCACCAAACACCTCTTGGACTCCTGTTCCAGGCGGAACCATAGCAGACTCACCCAGTCTGCTTGCACCCCATCGAGAATGGTGCGGGCCACACTCAGGCGGAGTTTGGTAGTGGCGTCCAAACTCCCCTGTTCCGCCAAGATGACCTTGGTCACCACATCCATCAGGAACCGAAACTGCCTCCTCAGTATGGATTTCTTCAGGTTCGTGGTGGTGTCCCTGTAACTCGTCCTGGCCATTAACTGAAAAGTCTCCAGGTAGTCAGCTTCCTTGTATTTGTGAGGTTGGACACCAGAGGAGGATAGGCCAAAGATATCAGCGACAGCATCCTTGGAGATAACAACAGCTACTTCATCAACGAAGGAGCCGATGGAGTCTGTGCTGAACTGAGCCTTAAGAAGGAATTGGAAGGCATAGAAATTTAGGGTTTTATGGTCAGGGGGGGTCATGGAGATGAAGGTTCGGAGATTTTGATTTTGGAGAAGGTTTAGGATTTCTCTAATTTCAGGAACCCTAGTAGTGTCGAAATCGACACACATCTCTGCGTACATCTTTTCCTTGAAGAGTTTTTTCATTGCCTTAGATGCCATACCTTCAAAACAGGGTTGAGTGCAGAGAGAATAGTATGCAGGAAAGCTTCGGGCAGAAAGATTTAGGAACAGAAAATTTCAGATAGAAGTTAAAGGGAGTATATATAAGTATCGAGAGATATGAGCAGTTTTTCCAAAATTAAAACCGATCAGTTTTGATCGTAGATTTGTATTTTGCATCACACAAATCAAAGGTCCAGAATAAATGACCTTTGAGAATTTTGGAGGTGATGCGTGGGTGTCAGGATTTCGAAAGGTTTTGACCGCCTCAAAAGATTCCCTTTTTCTTTTGAAAAAGGTAATGATGAAAGCACTTTTTGAGAAGATTTAGACGGTGTTAAATTAATTACAACTGACACCTTATTTTGAAAAAGGTAATAAATCCCCAATTTTTCGTAAACAAAAAGATTTGATTGCCAATTTTCTAAAATAGTTTTTAGAAATTAGGGATTTATTAATTTTTAAAAAGATTTGATAGATAAAATAGAATTTTAAAAAAAATCGACATAAAGATCATAGAAATACTTATCGAGATGCTGACGTGGCAAAATCAGCTGATAAGAGCGATCCTTATGAAAATCTTTTCTGCTCATCTGGGTCTTTAATGTCAGCTGACATGGACCAGCTGAAGCAAAGTGGCCTTGTCTGACTTTCATAACTTATTCCTGTATCAAGTTAGACATAACAAGATAGAGAAAAGAAAGGAAAGAATAAGTAGACATACCAGATCAGCTGATGTGAGGATCAGCTGACTACTTCAGCAGAATAGTCCTCAGCTGGGTACCAGCTGACTACCCGTTTACCCAAAAACTTTCTTTCTATAGAACTGCTCCTCCATCTATCATTCCTAACTCTGCTACTAATTCTCTGAATCTTACCTCTGCTAAGGGTTTGGTAAGAACATCTGCTCTCTGCTTCTCCGTATGAATCTTCTCCATCCTGATATCTCCTTTCTCAGCATGATCCCGAAGAAAATGATGTCTTATGTCCACATGCTTGCATCTAGTATGGAGAACAGGATTCTGAGTAATGGCTATTGCACTTGTGCTATCACAGAAGATGGGTATCTCTTCTGTGATCACATGGTAGTCCTTCAGCTGTTGTTTGATCCAGAGCAGCTGAGAACAGCAACTACCAGCAGCCATGTACTCTACCTCTGTTGTAGAAGTAGCTACTGAAGTCTGCTTCTTGGAGAACCAAGATATCAGCTTACTTCCCAGAAACTGACATGTGCCAGAGGTTGATTTCCTATCAATCTTGCACCCTCCATAGTCAGAATCTGAATACCCACTCAGCTGAAAATTGTCATCAGCTGGGTACCAGAGGCCTAGATTGTAAGTACCCTTCAAATACTTTACAATCTTCTTTGCTGCTTCCAGATGAGATTTCTTAGGGTTTGCCTGAAACCTTGCACACACCCCTACTGCAAAGCTGATATCAGGTCTGCTGGCAGTGAGATACAGCAGAGAACCAATAAGTCCCCTATATTGTGTCTGATCCACTTTCTCACCAGCCTCATCTGGATCCATGCTAAAATTTGCCATCATTGGAATCTTAGCTTCTCTGCTGCTACTGATTCCAAATTTTTCTATCAAATTCTTGGCATACTTAGCTTGGCTAATGAACGTTCCATTGGACATCTGTTTTACCTGCAATCCAAGGAAATAAGTCATCTCCCCCATCATGGACATTTCAAACTTGCTGGTCATCAGCTTGCTGAACTCATCACACATCAGTTTGTTGGGGGAGCCAAAGATGATATCATCCACATAGATCTGCACTAAGAGAATATCATCTCTGTCTTCCTTTCTGAACAAGGTTTTGTCTATCTTCCCTTTACTGAATCCACTATCCAGTAGGAACTGTGATAGAGTATCATACCAAGCTCTAGGTGCCTGCTTTAGTCCATATAAAGCCTTCTGCAACCTATAAACCTTGTTCCCAATCTCAAATCCTGGTGGCTGTTCCACATAAACCTCTTCTGCCAGGATTCCATTCCGAAACGCTGACTTGACATCCATCTGATATACCTTGAACCCTTTGAAAACAGCGTAGGCCAGAAACAATCTAATGGCTTCTAGTCTTGCCACAGGAGCAAATGTTTCATCATAATCAATCCCCTCTGACTGTGAATACCCCTGAGCTACTAGCCTTGCCTTGTTTCTTACCACTACATCATTTTCATCCTTTTTGTTCTTAAATACCCACTTAGTGCCTATGACCTTCTGATGTTTGGGCCTCTCTACTAGGGTCCAAACTTCTTGTCTTGCAAACTAATTTAGCTCCTCTTGCATAGCTACAATCCAGTTTGGGTCTTCAAGAGCTTCATGGATATTTTTGGGTTCTATCAGAGACACATAACAGCTGAATTGAGCACCCAAGTTTAGCTTTCTTCTGGTCTGAACACCTACACTTGGATCTCCTAGAATCTGTTCAGCTGGGAAATCAGACAATGTCTTCTTGCCCCTTTGAGGTGCCATAGTCTGCTCCTCTTGGGTCTTGTCTGAAATTCCCCCTTGGTTAGTGTCAGGAGTCAATGTGCTATCACCTGATGCTGATGAGGGCTTATCAGCTGATTTGGGCTCATCATCTGAATCTGAGTCTGATTCTATCCTAGGTACTACTACCTTAATCAGATCTGGCTTATCTGACAGATTCAGCTGATCCACCTCTTCTGCTAGCTTCTCCTTGCTGTACTCATGAAAAGATTCATCAAATACAACATGGGGTGTCTCCTCCACACAGAGAGAGACTTTATTAAAGACTCTATAGGCTTTGCTACTTCCAGAATATCCTAAGAATATTCCTTCAGCAACCTTAGCATCAAAAGTTTTTAACTTAGTCTTTCCATTTTCATGGATGAAACACCTACACCCAAAAGTATGGACAGAGGAAAGGTTAGGAGTTTTACCTTTGTACATTTCATAAGGAGTCTTCCCATGTCTCTTGACTGGTAGACACCTATTTTGGATGAAGCAGGCAGTATTGATGGCTTCTGCCCAAAATCTTTGAGGAGTCTGATATTTAGCTAACATAGTCCTTGCTGCCTCCATGAGGGTTCTATTTCTCCTCTCAGCTAACCCATTCTGCTGAGGTGTTCTGGCACCTGATGTCTCATGCTGAATACCATTATCCCTGCAATAGTCAGAAACAACAGAGTTAAGAAACTCAGTACCTTTATCACTTCTGATTCTGACTATGCTGAGGTCCAGCTCCTTCTGAATCCTCTTGAACAACTCCAGCATTTTGACCATAGTCTCATTCTTCTTGAACAAGAACACTACCCAAGTGAATCTTGTATAGTCATCAACAATCACCAGTGTGTACTTCCTTCCACTGAAACTAAGAGGTGAGACCAGTCCAAACAAATCCATATGAAGCAGCTGGAGTGCTTTTGTTGTTGAAGTACTCTGCACATCTTTGAATGAGGCTTTAGTCTGCTTCCCTTTCTGACAGGCATCACACTTCTGCTCAGATGCAAACACCTCATTTGGTAGACCTCTGACTAGACCCTTCCTTGCAACCTTGTTGAGAGTCTTGAAGTTCAGATGACCTAACCTCTTGTGCCAGAGCCAGCTAATCTCTGATGAGCTTTTAGCAACCAAACATGAGTCAGCTGGACAGCTTGCAAAATCTGCAAGATACATATTACCTCTTCTGAGGCCAGTTAGTAGCACCTGCTCATTTAAATCATTAATAACAAGACAAGAGTTCTTAGAAAATCTTACTGAGTATCCCTTGTCACAGAATTGGGATACATACAGAAGATTGTGCATGAGCCCTTCTACATAGTAGACTTCTTCAACTCTTGTTCCTTTGATCAGCAGAGTGCCTACTCCTCTGGTGACTCCAAAATTATTGTCACCGAACACAACTCTGGGCCCATCCAGCATTACAAAGTTCTGGAGAAGATGCTTCTCAAAGGTCATGTGCTTCGAGCAACCGCTATCAATGTACCAGACATGGCCTTTGGCTTCCCCTCTTTCTATAGGGCTAGAGTTAACCTGAAATTAAAACTCAGGTTTATGTACCCTATCTTTGGGTCCTGATTGGTTAGTATCGACTTTTTGGATCCACAGGTAGAGATCATCCTTATGAGGTTTAGGTGATTTCAACCTTCTACCATATTTGTCCCAAAAATCATCTCCCTTAGAGGATCTTTTCTGGGGCGATGAGTGACAACAGCAGGTTTATAGGTGGGTTGCTCAAACGGATAATTTCGGCTTGAGCCTCCGATTGACTCATAAACTTTAGCCGGTGAAGGCTTGCCTACTTTGGTTACATTAAAAGTAACCCAGGGCTGAGGTCTGTTTCGCTTGGGTTTACTCTGCTGAGATGACCCAGGCTTATCATTCCTCTGCTGATTCTACTGAGGTCTCCTTGTCTTAGCTGAGCTATGACTTGGATTCCTCTTCTGATCTCGAGACTTCTGAGCTTTGGACTTATGTTGGTTGTCAGCAGGCTTCTGAGTTTGAGTACTCTTCTGCTCTGTTGAAACCTTTTGATCACCAGCAGACTTCTGAGCTTTGGAGCTCTTCTGTCCAGCTGGGACTTTTTCTGTCCCTCTGCTCTTCTGCCCTTCTGATCCAGATGCAGGCTCAGCTGGCCCTTTACCCTTTCGAGGATCCCTAATTAATCCACTGTCACCTTTCTTCTTCTTTTGTGGTTTGGGTTTGGGATAACCAAGACCCCTTTTATCATTCACAGTTTGTGAGGATTCAGTTATTTCAGACACGGCATTCTTTGCCTTAGTCAGCTGATCCATTTTCAGCTGAAGCTGCTGTGAATTTTTGGTTATCAGTTCATTCTGCTTGAAGAGTTCATCGAACTTAGCTGTCAGCAGATTATGTTCTTCACTCAAGACAGTGTTCTCAGAAAGTAGCTTTTCTATCAGCTTCTCCTGTTCTTCACATTTTGCTATTAAGTCAGCAGACTTGTTAGCTTGTGAGTCATAGGATATCACTGGTAGTCTAGTACTTTCCAGATCTTGTCTCAAGCTTAAAACTTCAGCTTTCAAACTTGAGTTCTCCTCTTCCAGCTTAGAACAAACTTTTAAGGAGGATTGGAGATCAGATAACAACTTGTGTATATCTGACTCCATAGAATAGGTAGAGGAGCAAGATGAGCTAACAGAGGGGGTAGGAGAATTTACCTCTTCCACCTTAGCCATAAGGCAGATATCATCCTCTGATTCAAAATTAGATGAGGACGAGGATGAGCTGATATCCTGCTTCTCCTCCTCTGCCAGCAGAGCTCTCTTATCAACGAACCTGCGATCTCTCTTGATCATCTTCTCTTCTCTTTCCCTTGGGGTAAGCTGAGGACAATCATAACTGAGATGTCCTGGCTTGTTGCAAGTGAAACAAACACCATCTCCTCCTCTTATGGGACTTGGATCCCTCCTTCTCTCTGGAGACTTATATCTGGTCGCCTGTTCATCTGATGGTCTTCTGGCATCAGATGACTTCTGGTATCTTCTGGAAGAATCACTCTTATTCTTCTTCCAATGAGATCTGTACTTCTGAAACTTCTTTGACATCTTGTCAAACTTCTTGGTCAATAAAGCAAGTTGCTCCTTTAAGCTCATGTCCTCTGGAGCAGAGGATTTCTCTTGACTATCAGCTGCAGTAGAGAATGCAACATTCTTTGTGGCTGATGAAGTTGGAGTCTCATCTTCTTGATCTTCTTCTTGGATATCGAACTCATGTGCCTTCAGATGAGATAGCAGTGTATTATGACTCATCTCAGATAAATTCTTTGTCTCTTTAATTACTGTCACCTTCACTCTCCATCTAGGAGTAAGAGATCTCAGAATTTTGTTACTAATCTCTTTCTCTGAGTAATCCTTTCCTAAGGAGCTTGCCTTATTCAGTATGTTTGTCAGCCTCATATCTAGCTGATCAATGGTTTCATCAGCTTTCATTTTAAATGTGTCAAAGGTATGTAGAACAGCTTGAAGCTTGTTCTCTTTGATTTGATCTGTCCCTTCACACATCAAGGAGAGTTTCTCCCACATCTCCTTAGCGGTTCTGCACGTCTTGATTTTCTCTATATGTTCTTTAGAGAGTATCTCAATGATTTCTGTTCTGGCCACTTGATCGAGGTTGAAGAGTTTTCTTTCAGCATCGTTTAATTCACTCTTCTTCTTCTCTGTCTTCCTTCTTTCACTAATTTCAGCTTCTGGAGTCTTGCCATCACTTATTCCTTCCCAGAAGAACTTGATTGGCCCTTCCTCCAGAACATCTAACATTCGATCATAAATGGCTCCAAGGTGATTCTCCATTCTGAATTTCCAGTAATCATAATCCTCTATGGAGAATTCAGGCAACTTCCTTGTCTTGGATCCACTCTTTTTGTAGGAAGACATATCTGCAAGTGGTTAGATAAAAAGCACACAGATTTTTCCAAAAAAAAATTTCAGGGATCTGTCCAGGTGACCACCAAAAGCTTTCTCAGGCTGTGGTCTTTTGGACACACAACTCTGATACCACTTGTTGGTCCCAAAGGCAGGTTTTAGGGTAGAATACACTTGAACAAGTCTAGAAGGGGGGGGGGTTGAATAGACTTGTAAGGATTCAAAAACCTTTTTCAATTTTACTGGTTTATTCAGAAAATCAGCAGACTACTTGAGGTAGTCTGAATTTTGAAAATAGTGCACTGTGTATAGTGCGGAAACATTTATAATGAAAATTTGTTTTTGGGTGATGTGCACAGATAAGAACATAAAGAAATACGAAGAGACACAGGGGATTTATAGTGGTTCAGACCAACTGTCCTACATCCACTCTCCTCAATCCAACTTGGACTTGAGGGGCTCTCCACTAACTCACTTACTCACTTACTTACACAGTTTTGAGACTACTACTCTCTTTACAACTTGTCAATGCTATAATTGCAATTGACTTCTCACAGCTTCTAC
>JAPKLY010007919.1:0-10009 GCA_026898435.1 Prunella vulgaris | reverse complement strand
TAAATTGATGTCTTTCTTTATTAATACTATACAAATTTGCGTGCAATATACAAAATAAAAAAGTATGCATACAACTTTCCACGGGACAGAGAGTACTATTCATGCATAATTGAAAACTACGAGTAGAGCATGCCAACCCTAATACATTAGACTACAATTAAAGTATTCAAGGAATTAAGTCCTTCAACTAAAATAATATTCATAAAAAATCCAAAAAAACATGTATAAATAGGTGTTCCCACCTTAACATTTAGAAGCAACAAATCAATCAAGTAGTGAAGAAATTTAAAAAAAAAATCATGTCTTCCATTAATAATACCTTGTCCACTTTTTTCCTTATCGCTGCTCTTCTCTATACAACTGCAAATCCACTTGCCAATGCCACTTTCAATTTACTCCCCCCCATATTAACAAACACGTTGGCCTCAGTCACCGGCAGAGTTTGTTGCACGGCCACCGGAGCCTGCCCCGCCATCACCACTCCCGGAATTGTGGGCGCAACCGCACTTCTGTTCTGCCCCCCTGTCGGCGTAGTTGCCACAACCACAACTCTCGTTAGTGGATTATTTATATTCAGCAATGTCAATATACCATTAACTGTTGTTGATCCAAACACTTGTACTGTTCGAATTACGCTTCCTCTCACCGGCGCCGCTGCCAACAGCTGCCCTCTGCTCGCCGCCCCAGCTACCGGCACTCTCACCGCCCCCGTTGTTGGTATTACTAATAATATCATCTTCTTTAGACTCTTCTTCGGTACCGCAAATGCCTTCACTAGGGTCCCAATATAATGCCCTACTGCGGGCCGGGCTGGTGACTCTTCTCCACTAGCGATCGAGTCCAATACGCATGATTAACTATAATTACCAATAATATATATATATATATATGTATGTGAGTATAAAACTACCTACAGACAATCATACATGTCTGAATCTCGTGTGTATAAATAAAATAATGTTGCCAATGAAATAAATAAAAATAAGAGAAGAATGAATTATATATATGGGTTTTTAATTTCATGGTGCACTCGCATATATATTATACTCCCTCTGTCCCACGGAAATTTGCGCACTTTTCTTTTTTGGACGTTCCACACAAATTTGCACACTATTAAAAAAAAAATTTATTTTACGTGCACACTCACAAACATGTACGCATATTTACCCATATGCCACTACTTTATATATAAAACACATTTTCCTTAAAAAATGAGTCATCCCGTAGGGTGCAAATTCGTCCAGTACATTTCATGTGTTTTTTATTAATTAACTAATTATTTTATAAGTACTAACTTCATGCATGCAACCATCTATATATTTCTTTAGTACACGTCACGAATAAGTTAATTACGTAAATGACAGAAATTATGTCATTATAGCTTCTACAACTAAATTTTTTTTAATGATCTTTATTGGTAGATTCAATCATTAAAGGTCATTTTTCTCTCACTAAAAATATTTAACTAGAGAGGTAATACACTACAAAAAAAATGGGTTTTAGCGACCGATTTAGCGACCGAAAATCGGTCGCTAAACACATTTACCGACCGATTTACCGACCGATCAACACATTGTCATTCGGTCGCTAACTTAGCGACAGCCAAAACGGTCGATAATTAGTCGCTAAAAGAACCGGGATTTGACCCGTTTTTGAATGTTAGCGACCGATTTATCGGTCGCTATTTATATAATTAGCGATTGAAATATCGGTCGGTAAATATATAAGTAGCGACCGATTATTCGGTCGCTAAATTTTGTCGTGAAAAAAAAATTGGGGCAAAGGTGGTTCGAACCCATGCTCCAGTGTGGCTCAGCAAGGCTCGAACCACTTGGCTAAGCCCCCAACATATTAACATATGCACCGCAACCTTTATTTGAGCCATATTTGGTTCAGATTAAATCCCACAAATTCGCGCCTGTGAGGGGTCGAACACACGACCTCTGGGCATCTCAGAGGTGGCGTGACCACTCGGGCACTTGTCGTTGTTGTTCATTTTTGTGCAATTAATTGTATATAACTCCAAATTGAGTCACGTTTTTTTAAAAATGCTTCTAATTAAATGAGTATTGTTTCTACTTTATTTATGTTTATATATATTTCATTAAATATTATAATGTTAAAATTTTATTATTTAATATTACCAAAATTTATTAATTTGTTCATTTTTTTTGCAATTAATTGTATTTAACTCCAAATTGAGTCACATTTTTTTAAATGTTTCTAATTAAATGAGTATTGTTTCTATTTTATTTATGTATATATATATTTCATTAAATATTATAATGTTACAAATTTATTATTTAATACTACGAAAATTTATTAATTTGTTCATTTTTTGCAATTAATTGTATTTAACTCCATATTTTTTAGTCACATTTTTTTAAATGCTTCTAATTAATTGCTTGTTAGTTCTAATTTGTTTATGTATATATATATTTCAATAAATATTATAATGTTGTAAATTTATTATTTAACATTACGAAAATTTATTAATTTATTCAATTTAAAAATACAAATACAATTCGTTCAAAATTTTCACTTTCTTTGGATTTTTATATAACCATTTGAAACTAATTATTTTACACTACTAAAATTTAAACATTCAACATAATTTAAACATTCAATATCCCATAAAAACATCCAACATAAATAAAATAAAATTCATTGTTCAACAAAAAAAAAAAAACTAATGTGACGAATTAAAGCCGTCGTCGTCACCACCAAGATCGACAACCTCCTCATCATCATCGTCATCATCCTCAGGTAGAGGTGGTGGAAGATCAGGAAATTTGGGGACGTTCCAACCCATCTCTTCGAAGGCAGACTCAAGCCAATTCTTCATCATTCTCGTCAGGTCCTCCGTTTGCTTCATCCTATCTTTCATCATCTTCCCCTTTGTTTGATATTTCTCCAATTTCTTTCTCACGTCGGAGAGTTGACTTTCGACGTGGGAGGAGGGGTGAGAGTCGAGGGAATAGGAGGAGCTCCCCTTCTGTGATAGGCGGACAGCCTTACTGTGACTGCCCAATCCTAGATACTTCCCCTTCTTTGGTTTGACCAAATTCAGAAAAATTTGGTCCTCGTCAACAGGGGCGGGGGTAGGATTCTCCGGGGTGGGTGCCGATGCCGTCTGAGCCTCTTCGAGGGCCTGCCTCATCTAATTCTGAAATTAAACAATAATCATAATCGTCAACAATCTTGTAGTTTGCATCGACTCTTTTCCCTCCTCGTCCTGGATCATACCATTCACAAAAGAACATAACAATTTTTCTCGAAGGCCACCCTGGATATTCCACTTCAACGACTTCTTGCAACACACCATAGTACTCGATCGGTGCTTCATTGTAATTTCCACTGGTAACACAAACACCACTGTTTGAAGTGGCTTTTACTGAAGCATACGCAGCTGTGTGAAATTTATAACCATTTGAATAGTACCCGTTATAACATGTCACTTGTCGAAGTGGTCTTTTGCTCAAAGCTTCAAGATGTGGATTGTGAAGCTGATTATTTAGTCCCTATACATATTAAAAATTTAGAACATTATTGAAATACACATTTTGTAATATGGAATAGAGTTACATACCATTTTTTGGAACCAATATATGAATTTCTGGCGAACTGCTTCATAAACCTCTGCTTCTGTGATGCCTGGTTCTTGTTGACGAGTTTGCTCACAAAACATCCTACATATAACAAATAATTAGGTATAAAACCAATAACATATTTACAATATATTTGTAAAAATAATAAATTACTCACTCTATGCATGGTTGAACTTCGGGCGTATTCATCAAGACGTACGACTGTATCGTCTCTTCTTCCCAGTTATTTTTAAAATACAGTTTGGTCCCTTTACCCAGTGGTCGACCAGCATGTTCTTCTCTCCGGCCATCGTAGTTACGAGGCTCATTTCTGATCCTGGTTCGAACTTGATCCCCGAAATAATAAGAACAAAATGTTCCAATTTCTTCAGTGAGATATGCATTAACAATGGATGCTTCAATGTGTGCTGTATTTCCAATATTACATTTCAAGTTAAAACAGGGATGTCTCTATCCAAACGCTGCATGTCGTCCAGTGTAATCATTGAGGAAGTTAAGTCTCTGAAAAATAGACTTAATTCCATGATCACACTCCATATATCCTTTGGAAGTGCGTACTTAAAGGCAATCGGTAGCAACCGCTGCATAAAAACTTGACAGTCATGACTCTTCATCGTAGTGACCTTCCCTGTTGCTGGCTCAAACGACCGACCCATGTTCGACACGTAATTGTCCGGAAAGCGCAAATCCTTCACCCATTGAAATATTTTTTTCTTATTTTCTATGGAAATTTGGTACTTTGCTTGTTTCCACTCACCTGCTCTTCGACTACTGGAGAGACTAAGAAGAGAACAGAACTCACTTAACTCTTCTCTGGATTTTGCAGTGTCTTTGGTCTTGACGTCTGTATTAAGGATCGTGTGGAACAAGTTATCAAACACATTCTTCTCTATATGCATCACATCCAAGTTGTGTCTAATCAATAATTTACTCCAATAAGGCAAGTCCCAAAAGATGCTTCTCTTCTTCCAACCTCCACGGATACCTTTATTGTGTTTCATCCAACCCTCCTCAGTCGTTTTCCACAAGCCAGTTATTGTAACCTCTCTCAACAACGAATCACCTGAAATAAAGTGTGTATGGTTAAACTAAATTGATAAAACTCTTTTCATAAGTAGTGATTAAAATATAAACAATATTTATATACCTGTTCGAACTTGTGGTCTTGTACGCTTTACATCATTCCCCTTTAGAAAGTGCACTTTGTCCTTCAGCCATTTATGATCATTACATAGAAACTTCCGATGGTTATCGAACCATGATACCTTTTTACTCAGTGGAAGCCAAAATGCATTAGATCCATCCATGCAGTACGGGCAAGCTTGTTTTCCTTGAGTCGACCACCCAGACAACATAGAATATGCTGGAAAGTCGCTGATGGTCCATAAAACAGCAGCCCGTAATGTGAAGTTCTCCTTCCTGTACACGTCATATGTCTCTACTCCCGTATGCCACAAATATAACAACTCTTTAATCAGTGGCTGAAGGTAGACATCTAGGTTTTGCTTAGGATTCTGAGGACCAGGCACCAAGACAGTGAGAAATATGTGTTGAGGCTTCATGCACAACCAAGGAGGTAGACTGTACGGAGTCAGTAATACAGGCCACAACGAATACTTCTTCCCGTGCATACCGAATGGAGCAAATCCGTCTGTGCACAGGCCAAGCCTCACATTTCTCTTCTCACTCGCAAAATCTGGAAACTCTCTATCAAGATGTCTCCATTCATTAGAGTTAGCAGGATGACGCATCTCTCCGGAATTCTCATCAGAACACTCCTCAACATGCCATCTCATGTCTTTTGCAGTGGCACTCGACTGATACAACCTCTCTAGACGAGGAGTGATGGGAAGATAATACATAGACTTGAAAGATGTCTTCTTCCTACGATCTGAGGGTTTGAACCTAGGGTAGTTGCACATCCTGCACCGATCGATGCTCTTGTCGTCGCCCCAAAATAGCATGCAACCATTGGTACAACAATCAATCTTCTCAAATGGTAAACACATATCCTTCAAGAGCCTCTTACTTTGATAGAAATCTTCTGGTGCTGTGTTCTCTTTAGGTATAGCCCGTTTGAACAACTTTGCAAATTTATTGTACACTTTCTGACTGACTTTGGCTTCAGTTTTGATGGACAACATCTGAGTATTGAATGATAATTGTGTATCAGTATCACAACCAGGAAATAGCTTCTGATCGACAGATTTAAGCATCTCAAAAAATCTCTGCGAATGAGGATTTGGTTCCTCTTCCATGTGGTGACCACCCAAACCAGACTCATCAATCATCGTATGATAGCTTTGGAATTCATCCACCGGTGTCTCAGAGCATGGAATAGGCGAATCACGGCTCGAACCACCAGTCTCAAATCTCTCACCTCCACTGCTACGAAACTGATCATAGAAGGCAACCACTGTTTCAAGATTATGATTCCACCGAGTTTCTCCATGTACAGTCCAATTGTAATAGTATGGAGTAAAACCAGACATCACGAGATGAGTTAGAACCTCATCAATGCTCAAAAATCTCTTGTTAATGCACTTTTTTTTTTAACAAGGACATCTAATATGGCCATTCATATCCATGCAGTGTGGATTACCAGAGGCAAACGCAGTAAACTCATGAATTTTCTTGTAAAATTCAGGGTTGATATATCCTTGTATCAGACGAGGGATTTCATACATCCAACGACGATCAGGGAGTTCCATCTGATTGAAATTAAGAATATACCACATTAGAATTATAAAAAAATTCGCCAGAGTTTCGACTATAAACAAGCATATCCAATTTTTTAAAACAAAAAATCCAATATATATAATCAAAAATCAATTACACTACAAAATTCTAACAAATTAAATTAGGATTAATCTCCAATAAAAATAGATATATTCATAAATAATTAATGTACAACATGCAAATAATATTAAACTTAAACGGTAAAAATGTAAAAACGTAAGGTCAAATTGAAGCAACGAGCACAATGTGACAATGGACCCGAACGATTACAACCAACACGTTGAAATAATATAATTCTTCACATTTCTGAGATTTTTTAAGGTTTTGGGGGTAAATTTTCGTGAATGAAAAGGAAAGAAGAGGGCAGTGGCTGTTCTATATTCGAAGTTTAGCGACCGCTTTTTTTAATTTACCGACCGAAAATTCGGTCACTAAATGTAAAACCGAATCGGGCAATAATTGTCCACCTACCCGCTTTCGGTTTTTAATTTTAGCGACCTAAAAAGCGGTCGCTAACATAAAAATAAGTTACCGACCGCCTAATCGGTCGGTAATATTGTTGACTAATATTGACTGACAATATTACCGACCGATTTGGCGGTCGGTAACTTATTTTTATGTTAGCGACCGCTTTTTCGGTCGGTATTTTCGTTGGAAAATTTAGGGTTTGACCAGTAGTCAAAATCGGTCGCTAATCTACCAAAAATCGGTCGCTAATTAATTATTTAGCGACCGATTTCAGTCGGTCGGTAAAAAGCGGTCGCTAAATTCCCTCTTTTTTGTAGTGATAATGACAGGATTTTATCATTAAAAGTTAAATTTTTTTTGTAGTGATATATCCATCTAATAAATATTTTACATCTCATAATTAAAAATAAAAAATTGAAAGCAAGTAAAAGATGTATTAACTCTGCAAAGAAAAAAAAATCGATTGCAATGACAATTACTTTATTTTAAAATGCTAATTTATGTCAAATCAGCTTAAATCAACCAAAATCAGTCAGGCTCAAATTCAACTTGATTACAAGCCAATTTAAATTGATTCAATTTTTATTTTTTTTGACGGAAATAAATTGATTCAATTTGATATGGCCTCAATTCACAAGTGTTAAAAGTTAATGTCCTTAAATTATTAATTCAAAAAATTGTGATCCTGATTTTTTTCAATCCATAGGATACTATCCTACAAGATATTTCTGATTTTAGTCCAATAACATTTAATCAATCACCTGATGAGTATAAATAAATTATAGGGTCAGTCACAAATTGATACAAAAATAATGCACTATTTTCAAATAGGTACAATATGCAAAAAAAAATAATGCTATTATTCAACTTATGTTTACACTATTATGCAAAATATTTTACACCTATTTAAAAATAGTGCATTACTTTTGTACCAATCTGTGATTATTTCTAAATTATATAAATTATTAATTCGAAAAATTGTGATCCTGATTTTTATCAATCCATAAGATACTATCATACAAGATATTTCTGATTTTAGTTCAATAACATTTAATCAAACACCTGATGAGAATAAATAAATTATAGGGTTAGTCACAAATTGGTACAGAAATAATGCACTATTTTCAAATAGGTACAATATGCAAAAAAATAACGCTATTACTCACCTTATGTTTACACTATTATGCAAAATATTTTGTACCTATTTAAAAATAGTGCATTACTTTTGTATCAATTTGTGATTATTTCTTTAATTGCATGCAAAAAGAATTGTCAGAAGCAATCTTAGAAGTACAGTGAGAAAATAATATATATATATATAGGGAAAATTACAAAATGGTTCACAAAATTGACACAAATTATACAAAAAAATGGGTTTTACCGACCGATTTAGTGACCGAAAAACAGTCGCTAAACATATATACCGACCGAATTACCGACCGATCACGGTGGTCGGTAACGTTTAGCGACCGAATTTCAAATCGGTCGCTAACTTAGCGACCGTCTAAACGGTCGGTAATTAGTCGCTAAAAGAACCGGGTTTTGACCCTTTTTGGAATGGTACCGACCGAAATATCGGTCGGTAAATATATAATTACCGACCGTTTAAACGGTCGCAACATATAATGTATATTATTTTTTAAATTTTTTTTTCTATTTGGCGACCGATTAATCGGTCGGTAACTTTTATAATTACCTACCGATACGATGGTCGCTAAAACAATAATTATATTTTATAATTTTTTTATTTTTTATTTAGCGACCGTGTAGTCGGTCGGTAATTTATATATTTACCGACCGATATGGCGATCGCTAAATTCTGTCGTGAAAAACAAATTTGGGGCCAACGTGGTTCGAACCCAGGCCTCCAGCGTGGCTCAGCAGGACTCGAACCACTTGGCCAAACCCCTAACATATTAGCACATGCACCACATCCTTTATTTGAGCCATAGATGGCACAGATTAAATACCCCAAATTCGCGCCTGTGAGGGGTCGAACACGCGACCTCTGGGTGTCTCAGAGGTGGCGTGACCACTCGGGCGCTTGTCGTTATTGTTCATTTTTATGCAATTAATTGTATATAACTCCAAATTGAGTCACGTTTTTTTTAAAATGCTTCTAATTAAATGAGTATTGTTTCTACTTTATTTATGTATATATATATTTCATTAAATATTATAATGTTAAAAATTTATTATTTAATATTACGAAAAATTATTAATTTGTTCATATTTTTGCAATTAATTGTATTTAACTCCAAATTGAGTCACATTTTTTTTAAATGCTTCTAATTAAATGAGTATTGGTTCTACTTTATTTATGTATATATATATTTCATTAAATATTATAATGTTACAAATTTATTATTTAATATTACGAGAATTTATTAATTTGTTCATTTTTTGCAATTAATTGTATTTAACTCCAAATTTTTTAGTCACGTTTTTTTTAAATGCTTCTAATTAATTGATTGTTGGTTCTAATTTGTTTATGTATATATATATTTCAATAAATATTATAATGTTGTAAATTTATTATTTAAAATTACAAAAATTTATTAATTTGTTCAATTTAAAAATACAAATACAATTCGTTCAAATTTTCAATTTCTTTGGATTTTTTTTAATTACCTCATCAAAATAATTTCTTTTTTGTTTCAAATTTGTTTATTTTAATATTTTTCAATAAATATTTATATCCATTTGAAACTAATTATTTTACACTACTAAAATTTAAACATTCAACATAAGGCCAAACATTGAACATAAAATTACTCAACATCAAATATAAAAACACCCAACATAAATAAAATTAATTGTTCAACAAAAAAAAAACTACTCTGACGAATTAAAGTCATCGGCGTCACCAAAATCGACGGCCTGCTCATCCTCATCCTCAGGTTCTTCTGGTGGAAGCTCAGGAAATTTGTGGACTTTCCAACCCATCGTTCTCGAGGCATTCTCAACCCAAGCCTTCATCATTTGTGCCAGGTCCTCCGTTTGCTTCATCCTATCTTTCATCTGCTTCCCCTTTGTTTGATATTTCTCCAATTTCTTTCTCACGTCGGAGAGTTGACTTTCTACATCGGAGGAGGGGTGAGAGTCGAGGGAATAGGAAGAGCTCCCCTTTTGGGATAGGAGGACAGTCTTACTGTGACTGCCCAATCCTATATACTTCCCCTTCTTTGGTTTGA
>JAPKLY010007918.1:0-10274 GCA_026898435.1 Prunella vulgaris | reverse complement strand
ATCTCTACTTTGATTCCTTCTAAGCTTTACTAATCATACTTAGTCACATTTACTCATATGTTCCTTCCATACCAAAGAGCCAACATTACAATCTTTAAAAGTCCTCATTGATGTGTGATTGAATTGCCATTTCAAGTGGTGAAGAATGTAGACTTGAGCCAAGCTTAGGGTAGTATGTGTATGAAGTGTGATGATTGAGTGAGCCTAAACACTTGAGGATTGAGCTAAACATTTATCTTGTGAGGATCTTGACTCATTGATTTGATATCTTGCTCATTGATTCATTGTTGATAGTTGATTAGATGAGATTGCATTCTAGATTTTCTTGACATTGATTGATATTTTCATGGCATTTGACTTGTTCTTGATGCTTCATTGATACAATTATTCCCCTATCTTATCGCTTCGTTGCTCGAGGACGAGCAACAATCTAGTTTGGAGGTATGATTAGGGTCATAATTGCATCTTTTTGCATCCATTTCTCTATGGTTTTGATGTGCTTATATTCATATTTGACCCTAATTTGGTATAAATTGTGCTATTAACCATTTTTGTGGCAAGAAAATGTGTTTTGTAGTGAAAACGAGCAAAAAACCGGCAAAAGACGAGCAAGTTCGTAAAACTTCAGAAAATGTGAGTTGATCCAATGGAGGCAAATTATATACCATGTCGAAGAGTTCGAAGAGAGGGTCACAACGCAAGAAGAATCGAGTCAATCGGAGCTCTAGAACTCAAGATATGAAGAAAACAAGAAGTCGAGGATCGACCAAGCCTGGCTCGAGCGACCACAAACCCAGACTCGTGCGACCACAATCACACACTCGTGCGAGGAGGCTCTGGTTCGTGTGAGGTTGTGTCACACGAGTGATCACACGAGCTGGACTCGTGCGGTGACTGTGTACACTCGTGTGATGCCCCGGACAAACCTAATTTCGAGGGTTATTTCGTCTTTTCGAGCGTTTAATGAAGGGCATTTCGGACCAAACATTGTGGGCACTATAAATACTTCAAGGATCAGATTTCCAAGCATTTTTTTGGATCATCATTATTCCAAGTTCTTAGATTAGTTTAGAGAGAGAATTAGGTAGTTACTTAGTGGGTTCTTAGTAGGAATCAGTCTTCTTTCTTTCATAACTTTTGATCCGTCCGTCGGATTTTAGATCCGTTTGTTCCTACATACTCGTAGTGATTAGAGCTTTATTCCTGTGGTTCAATTTTGTATTTTGAGCTTTGGATCAATACTTAGAAAATTGGAGGTTTGTAGCTTGTATTTCAATTCATCCACTTAAGGTAAGATTTCCTTTAATTCTCGTGTATTAGTTAATATTCATGATGTTTACATTGTTCATTGTTTATTTTCATTTCCAATTAGCCATGGGATAATTCCTTGTTGCATGGTTGTATGAATACTATGGTGAATTTAGTCTCCGGTTAATCCTATGCATGAATTAGTGATCTTGATGTGTTAGTTCTCTTATTAATGACTTGTATGAATGCTTGGGATGTTTAATTGGAATGTATGGCTTATATGGTTACCTATGAAATGAGAATTGAGCTATAAGAACCTTATGCATACCAAGTGTTTGATATATTGCTAGTATGACCAATAAGAATTGCATATTAGCTTAAGACCTCTTAATTGGAGTATTGGGAGTTGTAGAGAGATCTAGACACCTAATAGAGCTTTACCCTATGTTATAGATAGTTCTAGACACTAGTTGGCTTGATTAATACACCAAGAGAGCTTTTGCATGCTAGGATGGATAGGACACTAGAGGAACCATAGTAGGATTACTTCTATGTACACTTCACACTTGCTCACTTCTTTGAGGTGATAGTTAGGATTTACTATTCTTGCTTGATTAGTAGATAGAATCCAAGATTGTTTTCTTGCCTTCCTAGTTATCCATCTTTGTGAACATTCAATACTAGCTTGATATCGCATCGTTTCCCTGTGTTCGATATTTAACTTGGTTAACTTGCCGCGATAACAACGACCACGTTAACTTGCGTGAAATCATACACGATTTTGGCAAACATTAGGTCTTACGAGCATTCAGCTCGGCCTGATAGGTTACACTTACTCTTCACTGACTAAGTTCTGTCCTGAGCATGCTTAGTGTGCTCAGTAGAAACATCAGTCAATGGAACTCCGGATTGTCTTCAGGATGGATCTTCAGGCTTCGGTGTTCAGCTTCAGTTCAGGAAATCTTCAGCAAGACTGACTCTGACCTTCTTTAGGGCAAGTAGCACTTCAGACTTCTGTCAATTGGGTCGACTCCAATATTCTTCAGTCTTCAATACGTTCCCCCTGAACTGAATCCCTAACCTGACTATCCTGGACTAGACAATCCTGAACAACTGTACTTAGGCAAATTCATCAGGGGTTTTGGGATCTAATCAAAATACTCAGATTGTCCCAAAAATTTCCCCCTTTTTGATGATGCCAAAACCCTTAAGTAAATTCCTATCCATCTATACAATCAACTGACTTAGTCAGTGAAAATAGTTCAGTACCTCTTGACAAACTAGGCACTTAGTCTATAAGATGGAAACAAGGAATGGGTTAGTACAGTTCTTGATAAGGATGCCGAAAGGTAAATTCAGAAGTCAACAAGAAGTTGTACTCAGGAAAATAAAATATCTTCATTGATAGATATAAGTGTTACAATTATCCTAAAGCTATTACATTTTCCTGAACAACTAACTCCTGAGTCAGCTACTCTTCATCCTTGTTCCAAACAGCCTGAGGAATTTCATACATCTCCAAGACTCGGTTCAGGATCTGCCGTATCCTGTTCCGATCACCAACTGCACCGGCAACACATCCTATCCTGACGACTTCTTTTGATATTGCCTTCCGGTCCAGTTGCTTGGAGTTCCTGAAGAGTGGAGGAGGGTACTTGATGAATTCCGGCGGAGCGATCTCTACACCTTCAGTGTCAGCAAGTCTGATGATTTTAGCCCAGAGATCCGAGTGCTCTTGCGCCATCCAGTGGTGGAGAATGACATCTTTGTCTTCATTCAGTTCGTCCCATACTCCCACCACGCAGAATAGATATGCCCATCTATTCCGGATTGGAATCCATACCTCCAACATCTCCACAGGAATGAAATCCTCAACCATCTGAAGGGGAGGAGGGCCCTGACCTGGATTGACAACTATCATCCTCTGAGTCTTCTTCCGAGATCCAGAAGGCACAGACTTTTGCTTCTGAACCTGCAAAATAAGATACTCTTGGTTCTCTTTCAAGCACTGGATCTGACTGAGTAGCGAAATCCCCTTCATCTTCGCTTGCTTCTCCGACTCAGTCATCACCACTTTCTTCTGAGTTGTCATTCCAGGGTGTAATCCTTCCTCAAATTCAGCAAAAAGTGGAGCCAGCGTAGGATCCTCAGAGGACTGCTTCAACCTCTTTGGATCAGATCCTTCGGTCTCAGTGACTTGGGCTTCAGCGGCAGCAGCTGATCGAGTTCTCTTCTTGTCCTGAGCTCTCAGTTCAGGGGGGGAATGTCTTCGTCTTGCCTTTTACGACAGCAATTTGCTTCTTCCCTTCCCCCTTTTTGGCATCATCCTCATTGACTTTGGTTACAACCTCCTCAACTGAACCAGTCAAAATGGCGAACTGATCACCCAACTCCTGTTGTTTGCCCTGAATACGCCCGATCTGATTTGTCGTTCCTCTCAGATCGCCACTGAGCCTAGAGACCGACTGATTATGCTCCAACTTCAGTCTGCCCTCAAAATCTCCCATCCTGGAGTCCAAGGCTCGCTTAATCTCCTCCTTTTCTTGCTCTGACATTTCACTCAGAAGTTCATCCTTCAGTTCACCTTTGAGCTGAGCCATCTTCTCATCAATCAGCTGAGCAACCCTCTCCTTCAGCTGTTGATCAAGAAATTTGTTCATCTTTTCATCCTGCTCAGCTCGGAGATTTGCAGTCATTTCGTTGCAACTCTGAAGTGACTCCTTTGCCAGCTGACACACTGCTTCAACCCGAACTGAGTGATTTGTCTCAGTCAGCACAAGGACATCCTCGGCAATGGCAAAACCTTTGACCATCTCGTCGTGATCCCGGTTCACTTTCTTCAATCGCTTATTAACCAGTCCAGTAGTTTGACTGAAGAGATGAAGTCTTTTGTGTGAGCATTGAGTTGGCGGCGGATAGAAGTCAAGTCCCGCTGCCATGCCCGTTTCTTCTGAATATTTATTTTGGGGATTCGGATGAGATATCCTGAACCCTCTCCTGATGCCTCAGCAGCCCCGGGTCCAAGGGGTGAGTCATCGGCCGGTGCACTGATCACATCAGTCACACCTTGCTGATCAGTCTCAGCAATCACAATCATTTTCTTCTCCCTCACCTTCTCCTTCTCCTTCTCCTGAACCTCCATCTCCTGAGGCAACTCCACCTTCTGACCTTCAGCAACTGGAATTAGAGTCAGTTCCATTCCAACACCTTCACCTTCAGGCTCAGTAGCCGGTGCCTCAGGATAAATTCTCCTCACGGTTTTGACAAAGTCAGCAATTTTAATCAGATGGTGGAGAGAATTTACCTCAAAGTGATCAAACAAAGCTGCTTCGTCATCAGCCAGCTTTTCCAATCCTTTCACCTCACCCAGCTGACCAAGTTCAGGCCAAGTGGCACTTCGTATCATGGCATATGTACGAAGCTGCACCACTGCCTCTTTCTGAGCTGGGGAGAGATCAGGGAATCTCTTGTCCACTACTTCAGTTGCCCTTCCCCTAGCCACAACTTTGAAGCCAGGAAGAAATGTCTCATTAGGCACGGGGAATGTCCATGGTGCCTCAGCCTGCACCAGTTCAGCCTCCTGCCCACCTTCATCACCTTTGCCGCTTTTGCTAATGGCAGCATCCTCAGTATCAGTAATGGGTTCCCCCTGAATGGGTTCCCCCTGACCTTCATCTGATTGAGCCTCCATGCCTTGATAATCAGAAACTACATTCAGGATCTGATCGTTAGCCAAGTCTTGCTCAAGGACAAATGGCGTCGAATCTGAGGGAGCAACTTCCGGAATAGCAGCAAGGGGGCAACCTCAAGGGCATTCTGAGCAGGTTCCCCCTCCGGAGTTGCTTGCTGAGTCTCATCTTCAGCAACCTTCTCTTCCACAAGCTTCTTCTCTCGCTCTTTTGAGCCGGGATATTTGAACTTCAGTGTCTGTTGCTTGGGTCCAGAAGGTTTGGATTTTTCCTCCACTGGTGTCTTGACTGGAGCCGCTGAAGACTTGCTTGCCTAAGCCTTGACTTCTCCAGTTGTGCTCGCCTGAGCCTTCTTCAGGGTCCTTATTTTCTTCCTCTTCGTATCAGCATCACCGGAAAAGGCTCTGAAGAGGTCAACTTTCGCTGGAATCTCGAGAGATTGAGCCTGATCAACATCTCCGATGGCCAATGTCTCCGAGATCAGAGAAATCTTCATGCCAAAATGCATCTTTGCCTCAAAAGTCGCCTGATCCTCTGGCGAATATTTGATCTTATTGGTGTCAGCCACCAATAATTGGAGAAAATATTCCTCCCAGTTGAAAGCGTGCAAAGCAGCATCTTTGATAGCCATCATGACATAAAGTTTCGGCCTGGAGATCTGCTGCAATCCTCCAGCAATTCCCATCACTCCCTAACTAGTCAGGTCGAAGAAGTGACGGTTGGATGTCCTCAGCACAGATTTATTCAATCCTGCCTTCATAGGAACGTCTTCATAAAAAAGGGACTGAAGATAATCCTTCTCATCACCAACCCCATAATCTGCTGGATTGCGCCCAGAATATGGAAAATTAAACAGCTCCTTAATCTTCCGCCTTAAGTTGATGGTGACCCACTTCCTCGTCATCTCATCTTCACCATCCTTTTCTTTCACACAAGAAGTCAAGGGAATGCAAGTTTCCCATTCTTGAGTATCCTTGTTCTGCCCCATCTTCAAGTAAAAAGCAGCAACAAGTCGAGGATAAAGTCTATTCGGCTTCGCTGTGATGAACCTTAAGAGCCCAGCATTTTCAAACAAATCTTTCACGGGCATAATATCTGGGTGATTAGAAGAGAAATCACCAAAAGGTTCCCAGCATATTTCATTCCTTAGATGGAATAGATTCCCAAAGAATGAATCGGCAGAAGGTGAAACCTTGATCAAGAAATGAAGATATGAAGGAAAGCAATTAGCAGAGAGAAATATAGCAAGGAAAATATTTGAGTGTGTAAAGGTCGCATAGACAAAAGCTTCCCTTATTTATACTAAAATCCAGTTTTAATCAGACGGCTCAGAAAATATGACTTATGGAATTGAACGGTTTAGATTAAGGCGATTAAAAAGTATGGATGCGGATTGAGCCTTTTTTGCTTTCAAATTTAATGATTCAAAAACTTTATTGAAAACTGTACCCGCCTACTTTGCATTAAATGCACGTCAGAGCATGTCCGTATTTAATTCAATAATTTGCATTAAATAATAACTGAATAATAAATGAACGGTTGAGATTAGGTGACAAAAAGATTTGATTTGACCATATGACAAACAATATCAAATGATGATGCAAGCAAGATAAGATGACTAAAAATAATTAAGGAAACATACCAGTCAGTCAGATTTTGATATCTGACTGATACCACTTTTGACCTATCAGGGTGACAAGCCCTGAACTCGATGTCCTGAACTTTAGTCAGTCTATACTGACCATCCTTTCTTACTGAAGGTTCCCCCCACAACCATTCACCTTCTCTCTACAGACCTTTCAAACTGATCCTTAGTTAGTTGCTCCTGACCTTATTCATACTGAACTGAGATTTATACTGAATCCCCTGAGCCTGGGTCAAGGAGTCCTAACTCTACTGACAACTCAACAAACCTGGTTTCAGGCAAAGCCTTCGTCAGGATGTCAGCTCTCTGCTTGTCAGTAGGGACCCTTTCCAATCTTATATCCTTCTTCTCAACATGATCTCTGATAAAGTGATGCCTGATGTCTACATGCTTACACCTTGTGTGTAAGACTGGGTTTTGGGATATGGCAATAGCACTATTATTGTCACAATAAATTGGGACTTCAGTGGCCTCTATTTGGTAGTCTCTCAGTTGTTGCTTCAACAAAAGAATCTGGGAGCAACAACTGCCTGCTGCCATATACTCAGCCTCAGTAGTAGACGTTGCAACACTGGTTTGCTTCTTAGAAAACCAAGAGATCAGTTTGCTCCCTAGAAACTGACATGTGCCTGTAGTTAATTTCCTATCAAGTCTACATCCTCCATAATCAGCATCAGAATAGCCAGTCAGTTGTAGGTTGTCATCAAAGGGATACCGAAGTCCTAAGTTGACTGTACCCTTTAGGTATTTCAGTACCTTTTTGGCACTCTCTAGATGACTCTTCTTCGGATCAGACTGATACCTTGCACAAACTCTGACTGCATAAATGATGTCAGGACGACTTGCAG
This sequence comes from Prunella vulgaris, assembly GCA_026898435.1. Lineage (NCBI taxonomy): Eukaryota > Viridiplantae > Streptophyta > Magnoliopsida > Lamiales > Lamiaceae > Prunella > Prunella vulgaris. The sequence continues at coordinate 2,844 of JAPKLY010007918.1, read as the reverse complement.
TCAGGTACAATAAGGATCCAATCAGTGCCTTATATTCAGTCTGATTTACTGAGGCTCCTTCTTTGTCAGTGTCCAGATTCTCATTTGTGTTCATGGGAATACGTGAGACTTTGCTGGTCTGAACACTAAATTTTTGAATCAAGTCCCTCGCATACTTGGATTGATTTATGAAAATTCCGAAGTCAGATTGCCTGACTTGGAGACCCAGAAAGAAGTTCATCTATCCCATCATTGACATCTCAAATTTCCCAGTCATCAACTTGGAGAATTTCTCACAAAGCTTCAGATTAGGAGATCCAAATATTATGTCATCCACATAAATCTGAACCAAGAGAATGTCCTCCCCTGTGGATATCCTGAAGAGGGTCCTGTCCACTGTTCCTTTCACGAACCCGTGGTCTATCAAGAATTGGGAAAGTGTATCATACCAAGCCCTGGGAGATTGCTTCAGGCCATAAAGAGCTTTCTTCAGGTGATATACTTTATTCCCAACTTCGAACCCTGGAGGTTGCTCAACATAAACCTCCTCGTTCAGTACACCATTCAGAAACGCACTCTTTACGTCCATATGATATACTTTGAACTTCTTAAATGTTGCATATGCCAAAAATAGCCTGATTGCCTCTAACCTTGCGACCGGAGCAAAGGTCTCATCATAGTCGATCCCTTCGGCTTGAGAGTAACCCTTTGCCACTAGTCTGGCCTTGTTTCTGACAACAACATTCTTCTCATCCGTCTTGTTCTTGAAGACCCACTTGGTGCCAATAACATGTTGACGCCTAGGTCTATCAACTAACTCCCAAACCTGATTCCGCTCAAACTGATTGAGCTCATCCTGCATGGCTAGGATCCAGTTGGGGTCAACAAGAGCTTCTTCTATGCTCTTAGGTTCCTGATCACTCAGGAAACAATAGAACATATCACTCTCACCAAAGGACAGTCTTGTCCTGACCCCCTCATTGACATCACCAATGATGTCAGCCAATGAGTGATGATCTAGCCACCGCCTCCTGCTGACGGCTGCACTGGGAGCTGCTGAAGTTCCCTTGCCTGATCCTGAAATGTTAGTCTCGACAAGAACATGCAAAGAAGCAGAACGAGCAAGAACAGGGGATACTGAGTCATTTCCTGAGGGTTGTACAATATCAGGGACATTGTTTCCCCTACAGAGTTGGACTCAGTAACTGTCTCAGGTGCAGAAGCATCATCACCGACAGTACGTACCTCAGGTTGAGTCTGTGCCTCCGTCTGAGACTCAACATTCTCCGAGGCTGGGGCTTGCTGAGGGTTGGCCTGAGGTCCATCCTGATCATCATCATCATCATCCCATCCCTTGGGAGCACTCACAAGTTTGATCTTGAATTCAGGATTCTTCAGGCTCAGTCTTGTCACCCTTTTGGTAACCTCCTCAGTGTCAGGACTCGAAACCTATTTTCTATGCACTGATGCAGTGTTATCAAACACAACATGAGGTGTTCCTTCCACACAAAGGGTCCGACAGTTATACACCCTGAAGGCTTTGCTGACTGAGGAGTATCCTAAGAAAACTCCCTCATTAGACTTGCTATCAAAGGCTTTAAGCTGGTCTTTCCCATTATTCAGGATTAAACACTTACACCCAAAAATATGGAAATAGGAGATGCGAGGCTTCTTTTTATTCCTAGTTTCATAATGTCTCTGAGCATGTTGTTTGTTCAGCATTGATCGGTTCTGAGTATAGCAAGCAGTGTTGATTGCTTCTGCCCAGTACTTCTTGGGCAGTCCTGACTCAGCCAACATGGTCCTGGCAGCTTCCCTCAGGGTCCGGTTCCTTCTCTCAGCTACCCCATTCTGCTGAGGGGTCCTGGCTGCAGAAGTTTCATGAGTAATTCCAAGGTCAGTACAAAAATCAGTTATAATTGAGTTAATAAACTCAGTTCCCCGATCTGATCTGATCCTGACGATGCTCTGACCCAGTTCAGTACTCAATTTCTTGAGTAACTCCGGAAGCTTGACCTGAGTCTCTTTCTTGTTCAGCAAGAAAATAACCCATGTGTACCTGGAATAATCATCAACAACAACAAGAGTATATTTCCTACCATCCCTGCTGACAGGAGTAATTGGACTAAAGAGATCCATGTGCAGGAGCTGAAGCACTCTGTCAGCTGAGAAGGCATCTTTCTCCTTGAATGAAGCTTTGTTTTGCTTGCCTTCCTGACATGCTTCGCACACGTGGTCTTTGCTAAAAACTTCATTTGGTAGACCATCTACAAGAGAAAGTCTAGAAATTTTGTTAATAATCTTGAAGTTTAAGTGACTCAGGCGTTTATGCCAAAGCCAACTGAGCTCAGAAGAGCTCTTAGCGACCAAACAAGTTTCAGGAGAGCTGCTCTTAAAGTCAGTAAAATATACATTCCCTCTCCTGATACCGGTAATCAGAACCTGCAGTGTAGATTTGTCCTTCACAAGACATATGTTAGATGTAAACTCTACACTATATCCTCGGTCACAGAACTGACTGACCGAAAGCAGGATATGCCTAAGACCCTCAACATAGGATACATTAAGCACTTTAACAGAACCAACAACAAGAGTACCAAATCCTCTAGTGAAACCTTTAGAGTTATCACCAAAGGTTACCTGCGGGCCTTCCTGAGCTACGTAGTCCTGAAGGAGATCACGAAATCCGGTCATGTGCCAGGAACATCCTGAGTCCAAGTACAAGTCCTTCATCAGATCCTCCTTCTTCTTCTTGTAGCCCGCAGCGACCTGAAAAGAATCAGGTCTCAGGTACCCATCTCGTATTGGGTCCTACCCTTCGGGATCCAGATTTGTTTAACAATTCTGATGGCATCAGAAGTGTAA
>JAPKLY010007917.1:0-10511 GCA_026898435.1 Prunella vulgaris | reverse complement strand
ATGTGCATCACCTCCAGTTCTCAAGTGTAAAGCTTTGCAAATATCACCAGCTGTAATATTTACATTCCTTCCTTGCAATTGTACTGATAGCATTTTTCTTTCAACATCTGCTTCAGCATTTTGATAAAACTCATGGACTATCTTATCATCATAAGAGCCGAGGTTGTGAGTCAGGCAGTAGTGAACGCCTTGATTAACAATATGCTTTACCACATCCTCCTTAGTATCAGTGGGATGCTTCTTCAAAATCTCATCAAAATTGAATAAAGCACCGAATATCACTTTCATCGCCATGTTTCTTGGTTTCTTTAAGTAGGGGATAGGGAGTGTTTAAGGTTTCAGAGGGTTCGAAATGTTAAAGTGAGATATAAAAGAGGATGAATGGTCCTTTAAATACCTTTCCTTAAACTGCTATTAAGAACAGGGGTATTTCGGTCTTAAACTTTAAAATATATGAGTTTTTAAATTCTGGACCAAAATTTATAATTAAATTTGTCCAAAAATCTTACTCACATTTTATTTAAAATGTTACACGTACTCACACATTTTATTAATTAAAAAACTATGAATAAATCCAAAATTTCTGTAATTTAGTACAAAAGTTTCTGAATTTGTAGTGCTCCATTTAAATATCAAAATTGTACAAAGTACAGTAAGTTCCCTAAGTTTGCAGTTGACAATCTTCGAATTTGAAAATGTACAGTTGGTAAGGAATTTGCAGTCCTGAACTGAGTCTACAGCTGTAGAATTCAATTCTACAGTTGAGTGACTTTGCAGCTGCAATTTTCCTTTCTACTGAGTTTTCAATTTTCTAGGCTTGTGTTTGCAATTTAGTGATTTTTACAGAGTCTTCTTACAATTCTAACGTTCCCAAATTACCTCTCAAGATTGAAAATCTTGATTCACACAAAGGTTTAGTGAAAATATCAGCAAGATTCAAATCAGTATGAATCTTTGTCAATTTCACATCCTTTCTTTCAACATGATCTCTTATGAAATGATGCCTTACATCTATGTGTTTTGATTTAGAGTGTAAAACTGGATTATGTGTAATAGCAATAGCACTTGTATTGTCACAGAATATAGTTGTTTCTCTTGAATCAATCCCATAGTCTTGTAGTTGATATTGCATCCACAAGATTTGTGCACAACAACTTCCAACAGCAATGTATTCTGCCTCAGCTGTAGAAAGAGCAATTGAATTTTACTTTTTACTGTGCAATGCCACCAACCTTTCACCTAGGAATTGACAAATCCCACTAGTACTCTTCCTGTCAATCTTCCAGCCTGCAAAATCTGAGTCAGTGTATCCAATGAGTTCAATTCCTCCTTCTTTAGGATACCATAATCCTAGATTTTGTGTGGATTTGACATACTTGATGATCTTCTTTACAGCATTCAAGTGTGATTCCTTAGGATTCACTTGGAATTTAGCACATACACCTACTGCAAACATGATATCAGGTCTACTAGCTGTAAGGTATAGCAATGATCCAATTAGTCTCCTATATTTGGTTACATCAACACTTTTGCCATTCTCATCTTTGTCAAGATCCACAGAAGGTGTCATAGGTATATTGGTAGGCCTTGAACTATCCATTCCAAACTTCTTGATAAGCTCTTGAGTATATTTAGCTTGATTGATGAAAATTCCATCTTTCATTTGCTTAACTTGTAATCCCAAAAAGAAATTCAGATTTTCCATCATGCTCATTTCAAATTCCTCAGTCACGAGCTTAGAGAATTTTCTGCACAATTCCTCATTGGTTGAGCCAAAGATTATGTCATCAACATAGATTTGGACAAGCAAAATATCATTCCCATGTTGTAATCTGAATAAGGTTTTATCAACCATTCCCTTTTTGAATCCATTTTTGATCAAATGATCACATAGGGTATCATACCATGCTCTTGGTGCTTGTTTAAGTCCATAAAGGGCTTTTCTAAGCTTATAAACCTTATCTTCAGCTGTAGATTCCTCAAATCCTGGTGGTTGTTCAACATACACTTCTTCTGAGAGTAAACCATTTAGAAATGCACTCTTTACATCCATTTGATAGACTGTAAAGTTCATATGTGCAGCATAGGCTAGAAAGATTCTTATAGCTTCTAATCTTGCAACTGGGGCAAAAGATTCATCAAAATATATGCCTTCAGATTGACAATAGCCTGAGCTACTAACCTTGCCTTATTTCTGGTTACAATTCCATCTTCATCAAGTTTATTCTTGAATACCCACCTAGTTCCAATCACTTTGTGATTTCTAGGTCTTGGAACAAGTTCCCATACTTGATTTCTCTCAAAACCATTCAATTCTTCTTGCATTGCAATAATCCAATTGACATCTTGCAGTGCTTCATGAATATCAGTAGGTTCTGAAGATGAAAGAAATGTAGCAAACATTGCCTCATGGATCTATTTTCTGTTTCTTACAGCATCTGATGGGTTTCCAATTACATGTTCAGGGGGGTGATCTTTTAGCCAAATCAAATCTGACACATGTTCTAATCCTTGATCATTGTTCTCTACAGCTGTAGATTCACCTACTGCAGACTTATCAAGTCCTTTTGTTGGTGTTTCTACTTCTGTTTGAACATTCTCATGGACTAGGTCTTCTACATTCTCTAAAGGTGGTAACTCAACAATTATAGTGCCAAAGCCTTTGTTGGTCAAATATACAGGAGTTTTGATCTTAACATAGTGCTGTTGACTTGTAACCGTAGAGTTGTCCTCCTTAGAGTCTTCAACAATATCTTCAGGGGAGCTATGTTGTTCATAAAAAACAACATGTTGTGATTCTTCCACAATCATTAATCTCTTGTTATACACTCTAAATGCTTTGCTAACATTAAAATAACTTAGAAAGATACCTTCATCTGATTTAGAATCAAAAGTCTTAAGATATTCTTTCCCATTATTCAGTATGAAGCATTTGTATCCAAAGATGTGTAGATAAGAAATATTAGGAGTCCTTCCTTTCCATAACTCATATGGAGTCTTCTTATGATCTTTAACAATCAAGCATCTATTCTGGGTATAGCATGCAGTGCTTGTAGCTTTTGCCCAAAATTTCTTAGGCAACTTTGCTTCAACAATCATTGTTCTTGCAGCTTCCTTGAGTGTTCTATTTTTCCTTTCAGCAACTCCATTCTGCTGTGGGGTTCTAGCTGCAGAGTATTCATGAACAATTCCATACAGTGAACAATACTATTCAATATCTTGATTTGTGAATTCTGTTCCTCTATCTGATCAGATCTTCACAATCTTCAAGTTTTTTTCATTCTGAATCCTTCTTAACAATTCTGGCAACCGCTGTAGAGTTTCACTCTTCTTTCTTAGAAACACAATCTAAGAAAATCTTGAGTAATCATCTACAACAACCAATGTATACTTCTTCCCACTTATACTTACTGGTTCTATGGGTCCAAAAAGATCCATGTGCAGTAATTCAAGTGTTCTTGAAGTGCTTGAGTGATTCTTGCTCTTGAAAGTCTTCTTGATTTGTTTCCCTTTGACACAAGCATCACATAAGTGTTCCTTCCTGAACTTAGTGTTTGACAAACCTCTTACAAGTTTGTTATTCACAAGTTCATTCATGGTTTTAAAATTTATGTGATTCATTCTTTTGTGCCATAGCCAACTAACTTCTTTGGAAATATTAGCTAGAAAGCAGGTAGTTTCAGCAGCAGAGTTCCACTCCACAATGTAAACATTCCCTTTTCTAGTTCCTGTCAGTTTAGTGGTTTGGGATTCAACATCTTTGACTATGCAAGTTTCTTGTGTAAAGTCTACAGAGTAGCCTTTGTCATAAAATTGACTCACACTAAGCAAGTTATGCTTTAAGCCATCTACCAAATACACATCATTAATTTGAACATTTCCTTTGAGTAGGCATCCGGATCCTTTAGCTGTTCCACTGGCATTATCTCCAAAAACAACTTTAGGACCTTTATGATCTTTCACATTTTGTAGTAAACTTCTATCTCCAGTCATATGTCTTGCACAACCACTGTCTATGTACTAAATCTCTCTTTTGGTGGTTGTAATATGTCCCTGCAAAATAAAATGAGTTATTTAGGAATCCAATACTTTGGATTTCCTCCAGTGTTACTCTTTGCAATCCAAGCCTTTTTGGAAGCTGTAGAGTTGTTAATTCTACAGTTCTTGCTTGATCCTCCTCTTTGAGTGCTTGAAGAGGGAGACATATCTGACATATTTCCATTCCAAAATCTATCAAAGTTGAGTCTTCTTTCCATATTCAATTTATGATAGACTTCTTCTTCTGACTGTAGGATTGATTCTGCAATTTGTTTCAAAGTTATGTTTTGAAACATATTTGAGACATCTTCTTCAGAATCATCCATGATCTCTTTGATCTTTTGTTGTCTTCTTGGTGACAATTCTTTGAATGAGTTCAAGAATTTCAAACTTATAACTGTATAGTTGAGTCTACAGTTTCTTCAGTTGTTATTTCTTTGATAAACTTTCTCTCAGGTCTTGGAATTGACTTTTGCAAGTACTTCATCCAGACACAAGGGTTATATCCTATTCCAGTCAAATCCTTTGAGTGCCTTTGCTCAGACAGCATCTTCTTCAATTGTTTGGATGATTTTCCAAAGCAATCTAGCTTCTTTTGATAATAGGCATTATGTTCTTCAAGTTCAGCTATCATCATTTCTTAATTTTTGATTGTTTCCTTCAATTCAACACAATTTGCAGCTCTGCAACTTGCTTCATTAAAAAGTTCTTCATTGTCCTCCTTTAGACAACTGTAACCTTCCTTAAGTTTTTGTAGAATCTGCAGTTGTTTCTCAGCATCTTCCACTCCAGCTAACAAAGCTTTCACATGTTCTCTTCCAATGTGATTATCTCTTCTAAGCTTCATATTCTTCTTGTAGTTTTTGGATTGCACTTAGCATGTCACTGGAAGAATCCTTTTCTGTAATATAACTTGATGATGATGAGCATACCTCTTCATCTTTAGTCATAAGACAGATCAGGGCTTCTTCATCTGAGTCTGTAGAGTCAGAGTCTTCTAAATCTGCAGTTGACTTTTGAGAAGAAGAGGGACAGTCTTCCTGGTTTTTATCAAACTCAGAAAGTAGTGCTATAATTCTCTCCTTGTAAAAAATTTTCTTTTTATCTCTCCTGAGTCTCTTTTCTTCATCAGTGTACTTATCATCTTTGGGATAAGGACAATCTTTGATGTAGTGTCCTGGTTTTCTGCAGTTATAGCACAAATAAGTTGAGTTAGGTGCTGTAGATTTCACCTTACCATCTTCCTTAGGAGTGAACTGCTTCTTTTTGGTCCATTTTCCAAATTTCTTGAGCTGCTTTATAAAAAGAGTCAAGTCTTCATCATCAGAACATGTAGCTGTAGGGTTGTCAGCTACTAGAGCTGTAACCTTACTGCTGTCAAGTTCTTTTCTCCTGCTTATGTCAAACTCATAAGCTTTGAGGTCTGAAAAGAGTTCAAAGGTGGATATCTTAGATAAATCCTTTGATTCTCTCATAGCAATGACCTTCATGTCCCATTTAGAAGGTAAGCCTCTGAGAACCTTCATGTTCATTTCTCTTTGTGAGTACTCTTTACTAAGTGAATCTAGCTCATTGAGGATTTCAATGAATCTTGATTCAAACTTCTCAAGAGTTTCACCAGATTTTATCTTGAAGTTCTCAAACTTTTGAACTGCTATCATGAGTTTGTTTTCCTTGATTTGTTCAGTTCCTTCACAAATCATTTCCAACTTTTCCCATATATCCTTTGCAGTTTTGCAGTTTTTGATCTTGCTGAACACAATTTTATCAAGTGAATGATAAATAGTATTCTTTGCAACATTGTCAAGATTGAACCTTCTCTTGTCATCCTCAGTCCATTCCCTTCTGGGTTTGGGGATAATCTGAGCTAGTCAAGCTGACTGATCAGCTGCAGTGTTGACCTTCACAATAGGTATAGGGCCATCCTCTATGATAGACCACATCTCATCATTGATTGCAGACAAATGTGCTTGCATTCTAATTTTCCATTCATCATAGTCCTCAGCAGAGAACATTGGAACTTTGGATTTCACCTTCTTGGGAGCCATGCAAGTATGCAGGTGTGTTTTTTCAAAAACCAAAAGGATCTAGCTAGGTACTGATCAAAGCAGTGGCAAGCCAACTGCTCTGATACCACTTGTTGGTCCCTTAAAGTGGTCAAGGTCTAGAGGTGGGGTGAATACACCTTGAGTCCAAAATCAGATTTTTCAAACTTTTCAAAAGGATGGATTCTAGATCCTTACAGTAGCCCTTTTTCAAGTTTAAAATAACAAGTCTACAAGAGTTTTAAAAACTGGACCACAAAGGTTACAGCTGTAGACTAAGAAGTCTGCAGCTGCAGAGTTCAAAACTTTGCAAAGTAAACAAGCACTTGTAGACTAAATTATCAGAGTAATTCTCACAATTAAAATTGTATTGAGAATACTTCAATGTGCAGTGGAATAAAGTGAGTGTTAATGAGAAACAATATAAACAAACTTAACAGCTGAGTGACTTAGAGAAGTCTACAGCTGTAGAGTCAGTTTCTGTGAAAATCACAAGGTTATATGCACTTCAGATTTCAAAACAATGATGAATGTAACAAGATAATTAAATATGCAGGACAAGAATTTAAATAACAGAAATTAAATAGACCAGGTTTTATAGTGGTTCAGTGTCTATAAAGAGACAACCTACATCCACTGTTACACCACTCAGGTGCCAAATTCACTAAGAAGTGATCACAAAGTTCAATAAAAGTAGTTCCCCCTTAGAACTAGGTTCACTCAGATTCCTATTCTAAAAAGAGATAAACTACCCTATTCACTCAGAATAACACAGTTTTACAAACCTCACAAAGAGATATCTACACTAAGTAGAAATAAAATCAGGTGAGGGAACAACAACAAAAGTGTGATTCTTTCTAAGAAAATCCTAACCAACTATCCTATGAATCACAAAGAATAAAAACAGAATAAGCTCTCTCAGAATATGCTGGCTGTAGACTTGCTTAGGTTGAATGCTTGTATACGCAGGGTTGTTGTTATTGCTTCCTCTGAGGACTTCTTCCATTTATAGATGGAGTGGAGTGTTTTATTCGTTGAGAATTTCAAATTTGAAATTCAGATAAGGCTCATATCTCTCTATTGGCATGTGTGAGGTGGTCCTCATCCATCACACAGGATAGTACTGATTGTACTATGTCCTTTCTTCAGAATTCTGGCCTCCTTGAAATTAATCTTCATTATCCTCCAGATTCTTTAGAAAATATCTCCACTTAAGTACAATTTAGTGAGTGCTTGAGAGCTACACTAATAGTGCTTAAGGGTCTTCATAATCTCTGACTTGTACCATCTCTTCAAACGGTTCTTTGCAGCTGTACATTCTTCAAACCTTGCAGCTGTAGAGTCCTGTCAATATAAAAAATTGGCTTTAGAGAAACCTCACAACTGTAGGGTCATGTCTTAGCTGTAGATTGATCAAATACACAGCTGCAGACTTCACTTACAACTATATGTTTCAAACACCAATTTCCTCAATACAAGTGTTAGATTAGATACAAATTTAAACACATTGTTTTGCACACATCAAAATCTAAACCAAGGTACTAACAAAATGTGATAATATGATCAATTAGTGGAATGAGATAACTTGATTAAATTATTAGAATAGACACATTATCATGTTCTAGACTTAATCAGAGTATTCGTGAATGAAAGGACCGTATCACTGTGAGCTTCACATTACAGGCTGTTGTTGTATCCTCGCAACGTACCTCATATATTGAGATTGTCTGGTTTATTGTCTAGGGTTCAACTAAGACCATTAGTTTGACTAATCGCTTGACATATGAGGGTCTATGGATCACACAATAAGTAACCCACGTTTACGAATTAAGTTGGTTAGATTAAATATTTGATTTGATCATAAATATTAAATTAATGGAGAATTATAATAATTCTATTAGATAGAATTATAAATATTTAATTTAATTAGATTTAATTAAATTAGATGATATATTATATATAACATAATAATAATATATTAGATATATTATTATATATTATATAGTAAAGATTATATTTGATATTGCAGATCTTGATAGAATCAAATCTATTAGATATGCAAATACTTTAATATATATATATGAGTTATGAGACTCATAAACAGTAAGTCTAAAATCCCTAATATTCTCCACAAATTTCAGAAGTGAGTTTTTCCTAGCGAACTCCTTTTGAATTTACCATAAGGCAATTGTTGCAAGTTCGTAGACGAGGATTACGTGGATACCATAGTAGAGGAATTCGGTATACGAACACGGTAAGATTTTCTCAATTAAATTAGATCTAATGACATTTATTTTATGTATACAGTCAATTCGATCTGGTTCGTTGTTGGTGAACAATGTCTTCCGCTGCTACGGACTTGAGGTTCGTATCTCTAAAACCCAACACCATTTGCATGCATGCGATTGGAGATTAATAAGATGTGTATGATACCTTAAGAATGATTTCTCCTATGAAATTCTTCCAGCTTCTTCTTTGATGTAGTAAAATCCACTTGATAATGTTCTTCACACTAATTAAGAGTAAAATACCTCCTTCTAGCGCCAAAAATGTTGATTGATCACACTAATGAAGATTTATAATGTGGCTAACACATCTACTTAATCAACATTTGCTGAAATTGTAATCTCTAGTAATGTTTGAGACAAATTTATAATAAAAGATGAGTCACAATGTAGAGAGAGAAAGAGAAAATAAGTAATTTTTCTATTATGGGAGTTGGAATGTTTATACAAATGTACAAATGACCTATATATAGGCTTGCATATGGTGTTGTGGCAATTTATTAAGCTAATAGGCCTAATGGGTTGATATGTGTCCTAATACTTGTCATTCTTAGATCTTTAAATATACTTAATAAGCTTGTAATGACTAAATAGCACTTTAGCAGGGTTATCTCTTCCTCTGGGATGACTTAGGTGCATGGACGAGCAGCTTAGACTTGGGATTTGTTAGTTGTTTGGGCCCTTTGTCTTGGGGCGAGTAACCTTTAGATGAGAATTCTTCTTTAGTTGCTCCCCTCCCTTCTTGGTGATTGGCGAACTGCTTTGCTTGCCCCTCTTCTCTGAGTAGAGAGTAACTTTGCTCGTCTCTCTTGAGGTAGGAGGTGAACAACTTTGACTTAGCCTGGTAAATATGTTAACTAAACTCTCAACTGTTCGCCCATAACTCAATCTTGCTTGCGTTATTATCATCTTGATTAGGGTCTGCTCACCTTTAATAATATTATCAACAATAGTCATTTCCATTCTCCAATAATATTTGCATATGTACATGTACCTTATTAGCATATCTCAATCTTTTAATAACTTTTGATAATTTAATATCGCAGAAAAAATATTTTACACCTTTTGTTTCATTAAAAAAAAAATTATTGAATCAAACTCTAATATTAAATCATGAATTTTATATAATTTCTTTTAAAGGCTTAATGGAAAAGAAGAAAATGGAGTTTTACACACACAGCCGAAGCGCCATTTCCGCGTAAGCTCATCTTTTTGGCAGGATAATCACATTTTTTGACAATGGCGAACAAGCGAAATGGATCTCTGATTAGGGTCATAATTGCATGTTTAGCACTCATTTCTATATGCTTTTGGTGATATTATGTTCATATTTGACCCTATTATGCGATACTTTGTGTATTTAACCCTTTCTGGCTAGGAAGTTGTGATTGTAGGTGAAAACGAGCAAAATAAGGAAGAAACGAACAAGATCAAGAAAAGTCCAAATTCTGGATATGAGAAAAATGGAGAAATTGCTATGTTATGTTGAAGATCTTGAAGAGAGGGTCGCAACGAAAGAAGAATCGAGTCGATCGGAGTTCTAGAGCTCAAGATATGACAAAAACAAGGAAGTCACGCATCGACCGAGACTAAGGCCTCGGGCGACACGGGTTCCTTCTTCGGAAGACAGGCATGCGTCGACCAACATCTCTGGATCGACAGGCATTTGTCGAGCTGGCTGTAGACCAAGCCTGGTCGACAGATGCACAACTCTTGTGCGACAAGGGGGCTTTTGTCGACCAAGCTGTCGCCCGAGAGGTCGACAGCTGGTCAGCTCTTGGGCGACAGCAGCGCATATTTCTCGGATTTTCAGGGCTATTTTCGTATTTTCACACGTATTAATGAAGGGCATCTTAGTCAATGATCCAAGGGCACTATATATACTTCCATCTCAGATTTTCTAAGAACTTTTGATCATTTTCTTAGATTCATATTCTCTCACTAGATTAGGAGAAGTTAGAGGTAGTTTTCAAGTGAGTGTTCTTAGATATTGATGGGCATCTTAGTCAATGTTTTGCTTTGTTTCTTGGTATTGATGGTTGTTATTTGTTTTGAGCTTTATTGCGCATTGCATGATTCTTGCCTCCACTCCTTTGCCAAACTTTTTAGACCTATGGTCCAAAAAAGTTTGGGGGGTGTGATC